>PVLC010016487.1:0-35306 GCA_004027655.1 Graphiurus murinus | reverse complement strand
TTTTTTTTTTTTTTTTTTTGCGGTACTGGGGATTGAACTCAGGGGCATTCTACCTCCAAGCTATACCCCCAGCCCTATTTTTTATTCTTTATTTTGAAACCGAGTCTCACTAAGTTGCGGAGTGCCTCACTAGGTAGCTGAGGCTGGCCGCGAACCCGGATCCTCAGGTCTCAGCCTCCCGAATGCTGGGATTACAAGCGTGCGCCACCACGCCCGGCTCTCTTTCTTCCTTTTTCCTCCCTGTTACAAGAACACTTTGTCAGTCCTTAAAATTCAGCATAGAGTACATTTTCTAATTGTCTTCTTAATTAATGCAGGTGCATTTCCTATACCATGCTATTTCACTGTGCCTGATGTACAATACAAATACACACCTCCCCCACACACTTAATATACTTTCTGTGTGTGTTTGTGTGTGTGTGTGTGGCACTAGGGATTGAACCCAGGAGTGTTTTACCTCAGAGCTAAACCCTATTTTATTTTGAAACAAGGTCTCATTAAGTTGAGTTGCTGAGGCTGGCCATGAACCTTGTGATTCTCCTGTCTCAGCCTCCCAAGTACTGGGATTATAGGCATGTACCAATATGCCTGGCTACTATATTTTTTTATGAAATTATGCATGGATATGCTGATTTCCTTTTGGCATCTAAACACAACATCTTTTCAATCTTCCTTACTCTAAACAAACTCACTAATAGAACTCTCTTAAGCCAGAAGCCCACCAAGTAAACAGTCCTGAAGTGGAAGGAAAGAAATGGAGTAAGGACAGATGCTAAATGAATTCTTTGATCAGATACATATAAAAGGTGAATTAGCCAGGAAGCAGGTGCATCTTCCTTTAATTCAGTGCTTGGGTTTTTCATTACAGTTGGAGCCCTTGTCCTCAGCAAGGAATAGTCTCTGGCATATATCAGTTGACATACCCTGCATCTCCATGATAGTACGATCAACTGTGCACTTCCCAGTTTATAAAGGGTTTCTCTTCTCTATCCAATATTTTGATATTATTGTGGGAATAAGCCAACTGAATATTACCCTGCTTGAGAAAAAGGACGCAAATCACAAGTTGAGCTTTCCCTCTACAGATAGTATAAAGGAGACTATTGACTTTATGATATCATGTATTTGGTTAGTTGTAAGTTGTGTGAAGAGGGTGAAAAAGGAATCTGTATGGCAGTGCATTAGCATAGGAGATGGGATTTTCAGTCAGCTATGCTTCCAGAAACCCCCAAGCTGAGTTTCAGACAGGATGGAAAAGGTAATTTCAAAATTATGCTGTGCAAAGAGCTAATATGACATGGCTCTAGGCGCCAAGGTTATAATTAAATTAAATATTACAGTGATTGAGGATTGCCAAGCCCCTGTTGTTCAACTGAGCAAAATGGAGCAAATGTTCAAAATTGAGACACTGTAAACTTTAAATAAGCCTCAACCAAGCTTCCATTTCTATGAGGCCAAATTCCTTGTACAAAATAAATTATGTCCTTGGTGGAATCAGAATGGCAAGAAGGCAAATAAAACTAGAGGAATTTCAATCCATACAGACACTAATGAAGATATAATCTTCTACCTCTAGAAGTTAATGGTAATTTTTCCAAATTAGGATAAAAAACAAAGGCAATATAATTGTTTCCTATGAAATAAAGCACATACATTTATTAAATTTAAGATGGATTTACAAGCCATAAGGGACTCAATTCAAAGGAGAATAATTTGACGTCTTCTGTTAAGCTGATTTTTTTTTGTAAAATAGAAGAAAATACTAAATTCAAATGACAGTACTTTGAGTTATGTGTGCATCTATCCCTTTCTCAGGTCATAATTTTATCAGAAGCTCCCTCAGTATTTGGGGGCAGTCCCCAAGTTCTCTTGATATACCCAGTTGATACATGAACTTGTTTTTGAACTTCAGCCCTCAGGAAGATTCAAGAGTACTGTTATCTGAATCTTGTATGTATTTTTAATGGCAACAAAATATTTAGTAATCAGGATGGAATAAAGAAAGCAATAACAACAGCTGGCATGGGTTCCTAGGAAAAAGAAATAAAATAATACAGAGATCACACAGAATATGGAATATAAATATACAAACTCTAAATATATGTTGCATATGGAAAGAAAAGCCAAAGACTAACTGGATAGTACAGCATTATTGTGAGCAGTGAAAGGGATATTGACTGTAAAGAGACATTTTTAAGAGAACATATTCCATAAAGTAGAAGAAATATTTTCTTCTGTGAAACTCTTCATGTATGTATATGCCTATCTCTATAGACTTCATGTCCACAGACTAAAGATTAGAAGAATACATGAAAGAATAATAGCTTGGTAATGAAAAGGATAGGTTTTATAAACCTTAAAGAAGGACTTGAAAGATAATATAGACCTGGTTGGAGTAGGAGTTAAAGATGGAGCAATAAAATTACCTAGCAATAATAACAGGATGAGAATAAAATCTAATAGAGATATGAGAAATTATACTTGAATATATTTATAATAGCAGACAGGATTAATCAGAGCTTAAAAGAAAATCTGAGTCTTTAGCATACAGCTGGGAGGTAAAGGCATAGAATGGGAACAATAACCCAGGAGAAGAGGTAGAGGAAAGAGGAGCTCACAAAGTGAAATAATCCAGGGGAACACCAACATTTCAGAGTGACTCTAAATCTGACCCTTCTTAGAATTCTGCCCAAGTTCCATGTCTTTCACCAAGATTTCTCTGAACATTCCAGTTCATGGTTGGTTGTCTTTTACTTTCCTCTTCTGTGATAAATGGTATTTATTCCCCATGCCATCATTAAATGTCCCTCATTAATTTGGAAAGCTTAGTATATTCCCTTCTCAACTATACTGCTCTTTGAAAACTGAGATTAGTGGTTGTATTTATTTGCATTTTCTTTTATGGCTAATAGTACAATTCCACAAGCAAACTGGGTCTCAAAATATGGACAAAGAGATCAATTTGCTGTGATTGCGGATAGATAAGATTACACTAAAAGGAGTAAAATGACTTATGATATCATGAAATGAGTGCTGGAAGGCACTCTTTTGTTACCTTGATTCACCAAATCACAGGATGGAAATGGGGGTAAATCAGTCTCAGAGAAAAGATTTAGGCTAGTCAAATGAATATGAAGACAAAGAGAAAGGATATGTTTTAGTTAGCTTTGTCTCTGTGAACAAAATACTTGACAAGAAAAATTTGGAGAAAAGGTTTATTTGGCTCACTGATTCAGAGGTTTAACCCATGGTTGGCCAACTGCAAGAGAGAAACATGGAGGCAGGTAATTGCAAACTGATGGTAGCCAGGAAGGGGGAGGGCAGGGTTGAGATCAGGGACATACATAGTCCTTAAAGACACACCCTCAGTATCCCACCATCTCCAGCCACACCCTACTTGCTTACGGTTACCGCCCAGTAAATCCATTCAAAATACACCAATGAATTTATCCACTAATGAGGTCAGAGTCCTGATTCAGTTATTTCACCTCTGAACACTTCTGCCTGGCCAACACATGAGCTTTTCTGAGGGACATTCCATATCCAAACCATAACAGAATATAAATCAGAGTAAGTTGAAAAGATAATGTGGTAGAGATTTTTAAAACTTCTTAATGAAAATAAATACTGGATAACCAATATAACATGTCAAGATTTAATTTTATGAACCAAAAATTAAAAATAATTTAAGATTTACCACTTAGTAGTAAGAAATTTAGGGATAGGCATAATTGATACAATTTTACTTTGGTTTTATGGTGCTGATTTGATGTAGTCAGTCCAGTGGATATAGAAACATTAGATTTATCTGGGTTCCTTACATGGACATAATAGTACTAAATCTATTTGGCTTCCTTGCATAGGTTTGATACCAACTACCATGTAATGTTTACTTCTTTTTCTCTGAAGGCAACATTTTTAAGCTCCAGGAGTTCCCACAAAGAGCACATAAAATCTTGAGCTCTTGAAAATATAATTCCTAATAGACACAGGTATTTTTAATAATAGCATGGAAGGCCTTGATGAATCTATATGAAATCAGACATTTTGAGGTGCTTGGTGGTTAGGTAACAATCATGCATCAGATTAAACCATAAATGCTCATTTTTCGCCCTAGTTTTAAAAAGTTTGCTTTTTTCTATTTTTATTTTTTTTTAATTAAAGAAACAAATACTTTTAAGTCAGCATCTTACTGTTTAAGTAAATTCTTTTTAATACATTAATTTAATTGTTTTATACTTTTATTGGTATACTATAGTCTCACATAATACAATTCACGATGATACATATAGTATCATACACACCATACATATAATCACAGTGATAGTGACATACATCATGTACATAACACTTGGGAGGCATTCCCCAGCTCTCTCCCCACTCCTTTCCTCATACATGATACTGTTATTGGCATTGGTATTCTCACATATGTACATAATGGAAATGGAAGTGATTCCTTCATTGATTTTCCTCCCAACCTCCCCTTCCTCTAGACCACCTCACATACTTCACTAGAGTTTCTCCTCAATTATCTGAAGTCTCTCTGGGATCCTGATTACTCTCTAGCTTCCACATATGAGAGAAAACATATTACCCTTTACTTTCTGTGGCTGGCTAATCTTAGATAACATCCCACTCTCTAGGTCCATCCGTTTTCCTGCAAATGACATAATTTTGTTTTTCATTGCTGAGTAGAATTCCATTATGTGTGTATCCCATAATTTTGTAATCTATTCATCTGTTGATGGTCACCTAGGTTGGTCATCATTGTTAGCTTTGGAAAGGATTGTTTTATGATGCATAGCAATTTAGGAAACCTTCAAATTACGTGTACTGAGAAGGAAATCAGATTTCACCTTAGCAACCAAAATTAAACATCTTTGAGTTTTTTTATGCAACTACGTCATAGTTTAATGTTCAATTACTTGACTTTGTGTTGATGATCTAGAGCAGTTCTCTCACTTCTGGAAGAACTTATCTGTAATACTCAGATCAATCCTTCATCTTTCTATCTTGCTTTCTGCATTGTTGAACAAATCTAGCCACTAGGGGACACTTAGTGCTTTGACTGGCAGTGTGATAGACGAAGACCCATATTTATCTTTTAGAGAGACTGTTCTAACATTATGTGGAATGCAGTGAACATTTTAAAAAGTTAATGAAGACATAAAAACAAAGCCATATATTATTAAACAATTTTAAGACCACGAAATACAATTCAATACTTATATTAAAATATCTTTCAGAGAATTAAATTTGCCCTGCTTAAGAACAAAAATCGTATAGTATTGAAAACACTTGGATCATAAAATTATATTGATGAGACTATTCAATGATGTGATGGCCTAGGAAAAAATATTGAGAGTATATGAAAAAAGTTCCTTCCTATTTATTTTAAATACAAAACTTCAAAGTAAAAATATTTTAATCAGTTTCTTTTAGCATATATTTTAGGCCTTAATGTCCCTAGTTTAAGCATCTTGTGGTGTTCATGATGGATACAACATTGATGTCTATCTTAAATTGAAGTGTCTTAGATTCAAGACTCATTTTCTATTTATACTTATTGGACAAGGCTCTTAAATGTTTTAGATGTAGCATCATTATTTAATAAATGAGAGTTAAGAATCACTACCTACAGAAAGATTGTTGGTATTTGTAACGGAAAGGATGCATATAAGAATACTTCTAAATCATAAAGTATTGTTATGATGTAGTACCCAAAGTCATATTTAGACATCTGACCCCAGAAAATATGGTATAGACTCAATTTTCACTTTTTATCCCCTATAAATATAACTGAAAGTCCTGGAAATAATTCAGAAGACAATCATAAAAAGATTCTGAAAAATAAAAAGGCAGATTAGCTAGAACCTTAGGATTTAAGAAAGGATACAACAGAGAATTTCTAGGATTTTCTTTTATCTTTCCCATATCTCAAGACTATGCATCAGGGAGAACTTCATCCTTGAATAGACAGCAGGCATATGTAAACAAAGGAGGAGGAAAACAAATGAGCAAATCATCCTCTCTGTGAACAAAAGGTCAGAAAAGGAAACTTGGAATAGGGACCTGGGGACAGTCTTATTTTTGCCCCACAACTCATTGCGGGGGGTGGGGTGGGTGTCCCTTTTTCCTATAATAGCAGCAGTAAGACTGATGCATTTACCAGCAGCAGTGGAAACCTGATGCACCTGCAGTGGTGACACCAGTGGATCCCATGTGGTTACCTGTTCCTGCACTACATCTTCCTGTAGCATGTGGGTAGAGAAAAAGGGTCTGGGGAAACACTTTCCATCCACAAATCCAGTGTCTCACATCCCTACTTGTGACAAGCAATCAAAAAAGAGCCTTCTGCAACTTGTAGGTGGCACCATCAGGCATGCATTAGGAGCTCCAATGTCAGAGGAACTAAGCAAACCAAAATAGCATACCAAGGATTCTAAAAATTAAATGACACTTGAAACTACAGTCTACAAAATAGGTTAGAACCTACATACAAACCAAAAGAGGGACACTGACTGCTAAAATAAAAGATTTTATTTTAAATTTCCATTTTTAAAAAGTGTGTATAAGAAATGTCCAAGATAAACTCAAAAATAAATCCTCATACCATGAACCACAAATCACAAATTGGATGAGAAAAAACAATAAACTGGCTCTAATAAGAAAATCAAATATTTCAATTATATGACAAGGACCATAAAGCAGGTATCATTTTTAAAGCCCCCAATAGAAATTATGACTAAAACAAAAATAATAGAATTAAATCTTGCTAGGATATAGAATCGTGGAATTAAGGATAGATGGATAGAATTTACTCAACAAATTCAATAACTTGGAAAATTGGATCAATTTTTCTTATTCAACAACTTGGAAGAAATTGACCAATTCCTATAAAACCACAAATTACTGAAACTAAAACAAGATGAAGTATATAGCTCAAATAATCCCATCAGTATTGAAGCAATTGAATTTTTAATAAAAATCCCCTTGAAGGAACTCTTTAGACCAGGTGGATTCACTGGAGAGTTTAAGCAAACATTTAAAGAATAATTGCCACAAATTTTATATGATCTCTTTCAGAAAACAGAAGGAGGGATATTTACCAGCCCATTTTATATAACCAATATTACCCTGATACCAAAACCAGGTAAAAGTGTAGCCAAAAGGAAAAGTACAGGTCAATATTTCTCATAAACAGAGACATTAAAAACTCTAAAAAAACTATTAGGGAATTGCGGATAGGGGTATAGCTTAGTGGTAGTGGTAGAATGTGTGGGGCCCAGATTTCAATTCCCTGCACCAAAAAATGAAAATTAATAAATAACAAATGAAGGTAAAAATAAATTAACAAGTTGAATAAAGCAGTATATAAAAGAAATTGTATGTCTTTTATCCCAAGATACAAGGCTGGTTCAATTTGAAAATCACTCAATATAATGCACCATGTTTTCAGTCTAAATAAAAAGTATCTTATAATTAAATACAGGGAAATTTTTCTAAGTAGAAATCACAAAGAATCTACCAAAAATGTTTCTATAACTCATGAATAAATTAAACCAGGTCACAGGACTTAAGAATAGCATACCAAAATCAATTTTATTTCTATATACTAAAAATGAACATTATAAAACTGGGAATAAAAACACAGAACCATTTATATTGCTCAAAAAATGAAATGCTAGCCAGGCATGGGGGCGCATATTTGTAATCCCAGTACTTGGGAGGCTGAGACCAGAGGATCCGGGTTCTCAGTAGCTGAGGTCCTCTGCAACTTTGAGACACTATTTTGAAATAAAGAATAAAAAATAGAGCTGGGGGATGTAGCTCGGAGGTAGAATGTCCCTGGGTTCAGTTCCCAGTACCACAAAAAAAAAAAAAAAAAAAAAAAAGAAAGAAAGAAAAAAATGCTGCTTAGGTATATACTAGAAAAATTAACAATATATTTTTGTTAAAAATTATGAAATGCTAGCCGGGTGTGGTGGCGCACGCTTGTAATCCCAGCATTCGGGAGGCTGAGACCAGAGGATCCGGGTTCGAGGCCAGCCTCAGCTACCTAGTGAGGCACTCTGCAACTTAGTGAGACTCGGTTTCAAAATAAAGAATAAAAAAAAAAAAATAGGGCTGGGGGTATACCTCGGAGGTAGAATGCCCCTGAGTTCAATCCCCAATACCGCAAAAAAAAAAAAAAAAAAAAAAAAAAAAATGAAATGCTGATAAAAGAACTATGAGAAGACTAAACAATTGGAAGATTTATCATGTTCACAGATTGGAATATTCAGATTAGTAAATATATTAAATTCTCCATATATTGATATATATCTTCAATGCAATTCCTTTCACAATGTCAGCAAGATTTTTTTTTAGTTGTAGAAATCCTTATTTTAAATTTTAAATGAAAAGGAAAAGGACCTAGAATACCTAAAAACAGTTTTGATCAAGAATAAAGTAGGAAATATCGCTGTACCAAATAATAAGGCTTACCATATAGCTACAGTGATCAAGACAATATGGTGCCATGAACAGATAGACACGCAGATCAATGGAAACCAGTGATCTCTAACAAAGAGACACATACAATTCAGTGGAGAAAGAATAGTCTTCAACAAATGGTGGTAAAGTAATTGGATATCCTTAGGTGAAGGATTGAAGGAAGGGAGGGAGGGAGGGACGGAAAAAACCTTATGCCAAAACTATATATATATTATTGTAAAGACAATATTAAAGAAAAAAGATCTGAGAAAATTTGGAGGACCTTGCTGAAGAATTCTTAGGCTTGATATCAAAAGCATAATTCATAATTAGAAAATTCAGCAAAGTAGCCAGCTACAAGATCAATCTAAAAAAATCAGTAGCTTTTCTATATGCCAACCATAAATTCACTAAAAAAGCCAGAAAACAGTTCCATTCACAATAAACTCAAAAATAATAAAATACCTAGGAGTAAATCTAACCAAAGAGGTAAAAGATCTCTTTACAATGAAAATTATAAAGCACTTAAGAAAGAAATTGAAGAAGATCTTAGAAAATGGAAAGATCTCCCATGCTTTGGGATAGGCAGAATAAATGTTATCATAATGGCTATTAAAAGTGATTTACAGAATAAATGCAATCCCCATCAAAATACCAATGTCATTCTTCAGAGAGCCAGAAAAATCAGTTTCATATGGAGAAACAATGGACCCAGAATAGCCAAAGCAATTTTCAGCAATAAGAACCATGCAGAAGGCCCCATAATACCTGACTTCAAATTATACTAAAGAACAGTAGTAATAAAAACAGCACAGTATTGGCACAAAAGCAGACACATAGATCAATAGAACAGAATAGAAGATATGCTTATAGCCAATTGATTTTCAACAAAGGTATCAAAAACATATGTCAGAAAAAAGATAGCCTTTTCAACAAATGGTATTAGGTTATCCATTTGTAGAAAAATGGAATTAAATCCCAACCCCTCACCATACACAAGGGTCAACTGGAGATGAATAGACTTTAAAATGACTAGGGGAGGGTATAGGTCCAACACTCCAACATACGGGCACAGGTAGACACTTCCTCAATAAGATCAAGGCACAATAAATTAAAATGAGGATTAATAAGTGAGATTACATTAAACTAAAAAGTTTCTGTTCATCAAAGGAAACCATCAAAAGTCTAAAGAAAGAGCCTACTGAATGGGAAAAGATCTTTGCCAGCTATTCCTCTGATAGAGGACTAACACCTAGAATATACAAAGAAATTAACACTAAAAAACCAAATAACCCTCTCAAGGGATAGGCAATTGAACTACATAGAAACTTTACAAAAGAAATACAAATGGCCAATAAATACATGAAAAAAATGTTCAGCATCATTAGCAATCAGGGCGATGCAAACCAAAATTACATTGAGATTCCCTCTAACCCCAATTAGAATGGCAATTATCAAGAAGTGAAACAATAAATGCTGGGGAGGAGGTGGAGAAACACGGACTCTTATACACTGTTGGTCAGATTGCAAATAAGTGTAGTTACTATGGAGATCAATGTAGAGATTCCTCAGAAAACTGGGAATGAATGTGTCATATGATCCAGCTATACCATTGCTAGGAATCTTCCTAAAGGGACTGAAATCAGAATATTATAGTAACACATGCATATGTATGTTTATTGCAGCACAATCACAATAGCTAAATTATGGAACCAACCTAGGCATCCATCAACAGGTGAATGGATCACAAAATTATGGGATATATACACAAAGAAATTCTACTCAGCAACAAAGAAGAACAAAATTATGTCATTTGCAGGAAACTGGAAGGACCTGGAGAACATTATGTTAAGTGAGATTAGCCAGTTACAGGAAGTGAAAGGTCATATATTTTCTGTCATATGTGGAAGCTAGGGAGTCATCAGGATATAAAAGGGACTTTAGATAATGGAGGAGAAACTCCAGGGGAGCAAGGGAAGTGGTCTAGGGGAGGGTGGGATTGAGGGGAGAGAAAGGATCAATGAAGGAATCACTTCCACTGACATATTTGATAATGCATATATAAGAATACCAATGGCAATCTCAGTATCATGTATGGGGGAGGGAGAGGGAGCCTGGGGAAAGTTCACCAAATGCTGTCACTGTCACTATGAAATACATTATGATATGAAACTATAATGTGCCAATAAATGTATTAACATATAAAAGAAGGCCAAATACTAAAATATAAAAAAAAATATCAGACTTAGTGTTGGAGGCTCAAGAGCCATGGGCAGAAAGAAAGGTTATAAACTACTTTCATTAAAATTTACAATATTTATGGAAAAAGATCTTGTTAAGAGGACAAAAAGACAAATCACAGACTGGAGAAATGTCTGTAAACATATCTGATAAAAAGACTTGTATCTATAATACATAAAGAACTTTCAAAACTGAATTTAAAAAAGTGAGCAAAAGACATGATTCGGTATTCCACCAATTAGAATATGCAGATGACAAATAGTATCATGAAAATATGTTCAGATCATAAACCACTAGGGAGATGCTTATTAAAACAAAAAGTAGTATCGCTATACATCATCAGAATGGCTAAAATAAAGAAGAAAAATCATCTTCACACCAAATGTTGGAAAGGATGCAGAGAACCTGAACCTCGTATCCAATGCTGATAGACATGTCAAAGAGCACAGCCTCCCTCAAAAATCATCTGGTAGTTTCTTCTAAAACTAAAAGGTACTTACCTTATAGCCCAGCAATTATATCCTTGGGCACTTATCCCAGAGAAATAAAAATGTATATTCACATAAAATCCTTTATACAAATATTCATAGCAACTTTATTTGTATTAACTCCAAACTGGAAACAATGCAGAAGTCTTTCAAAGGGCAAATGTGTAAATAAACTATAGTATAGTGGCATAACACAAAATAGTAAACTATTGATATACACACACTTGAATAAATTTTAACAAAATTATGTTGAGTAGAAAAAGCTAATCTTAAAAGTGTATACATATATGATTCCAATTGTCTAACATTTTTTTGCAATACTGGGGATGGAACATGGGGGCATTCTACTTCTGAGCTACAACCCCATCTCTATTTTTTATCCTTTATTTTGAAACAGGGTCTCACTAAGTTGCAGAGGGCCTCACTAAGCCGCTAAGGTTGGCTGCGAACCTAGAACCTCCAGTCTCAGCCTCCCAAATGCTGGGATTACATGCATGCACCACCACGCCCGGCTTGTCTAACATTTTTGAAACAACAAAATTATTGAAATAAAACAGATTCATCGTTGTCAGGGGTAACTATTGAACAGGACAAGTGATAAGCATATCAGCACAAAGCTGATAGAAAAGTTTCTGAATCTGGATTGTAGTTGTAGTTGCAGATAATTCCACGTGATATAGTTACATATAATTTCATATACACATACACATAGAGATTCATACACATATTAATACTTGTATAACTGGTGAAATCTAAATAAGCTCTATAAACTATACCATTGTCAACTTCCTGCTTTTGATATTACACTCTAAGTTTGGGGAGGTCATGAAGAATGTTCAGGACCTCCCTGTTTACTTTGTAACTTCTGTGTATTTGTAACTACTTCAAAATAAAATGGGGTTAAAAGATCATATTTGAAAATTTTGGAAATCGTTCTGCTACTGTGTAAAACAAGTATATTTGATGGCATCAACATTATTTTTTAAGTTGTATGTATCAGGATTTAGGGACAAGGTAATTCATTTCTAACCATAAAATGAATCTTGAGCAATCAAGAGATAAAGTAGAACAGAATTTCATAGTCTTCACATAGGTTCTACTTTATAGCTACAACGAGCCTTACCAGGTACAAAGGGAATAGTATTTAAAATGTTATTTGAAATATATAACAACTGTCATGGTCTGGACATCAACCAATTCAAAATAGACATCAGGACTAATAATAACAGATGCCAACCACAAACATCCCTCAAATTTGGTACCAATGCACAACAGTGGAATATCCATCCTATATGATTTACTTTGAAAAAATTGTACTGTGTCCTCTACAAATGTCTTATATTCCTAAACGGTTTGTATTTCTGAGTACTTCTGAGTCATAAATACTGGAAAGGGTACCATGCTATTGGATGAAGTTGCTATAAAAAATCATGACTAACACAAATAATTACCAGTTAGCTGAATAAGAATTAAATGCTTCTATTGAGATATTTGACATCTCTTCATATTTATAACATCTGAGATATCCATATAGAAACAAAACAACATTCACATTTTTTCATAATATTTAAAGATAGGTGTTCAATACTTGCATATAGTTGATTTAAAAATTTTTTTTTTCTGTGGTACTGGGGATTGAACTCAGGGACATTCTACCTCTGAGCTATACCCCCAGCCCTATTTTTTATTCTTTATTTTGAAACAGGGTCTCACTAAGTTGCAGAGGGTCAATAGTCAATATTATTAGTCTTTTAAATGAATTCTTCAGAGTGGAAAATTCCAAGATCCTTTCAAGCAGAATCTTAAACTTATCAGATTAGAAAATAAAGCAATGTGATATTAATTTGATATTTAATTCTCTTGAGGAAGTAGGATCTCTATCAATAAGAATTTGATGAAAACATAAGTGAAGCCACTATTTAAAGGGAGAGAAACAAAGTAATAGAGAAACAGAATCCGAAGGTAAAAGTATGTATTTGCATGTCAGTTTTATAAAACTCACTTAAGAAATAACTAGAAACTATATAGTATTTTCTACTATTTTTCAAAGGGCTATTTCCTTCTCCCCCCAAAATTCTGTTTTATAAATATTGTAAGACACAACTTATTGTGTTTGTTCATAGGCATTTGGGGTACTTAAAAAAAGATAGATTAAGTAATAGTGCAAAGCATTAGTGAATGTCAGTTGAAATGTGTTTTCATACCGATAAGTAGGTTATGATTATGTGATTAGTTTTCTGTAGTCACATAAAAAAACTCATTTCTACTTCATGGATATTGAATACAGAAAAGAAGCCACCAAGTCAGTTCATACAGATGGAATTATAACTTTGTGGCAATTTAGAGCTAGTTTAACTGGAAGGAGGGGGTGGGGACCCTGATCTAATAATATCAAGCTGGAATTAGGTGAATAATTCTAGCTTACGTGAATTTATTCATTTCTGTCTCTCCAACACAACTAGGGTAATTTAAAGATATTAAGGTAGGCCACCTATTCTGAATTTTCCCTCATATCTTATGAGCCTCAATTGCTGGCTCAGAGTACTCTCTGAAGGAACGGAAGAAAAGAGTTTAGAATTTATGGTCCAAAAAGCACTGCGATTCCTGTTTGTGAAACCAAATCTGCATGAAATAGGCATTATTTCCATTTTACAGGTAAGAATACCCAGGCTTCTAGAGAGAGCCCACAGATTTTTGAGTTGAATGTTTTTCCTAACTCTAAATCCAGAAGATTTCTTCTCCTGGGCATACTAGTGTGGTCCTGCTGAATTTAATCATATTTCAGCCTTAAGAAAAGAATGGTCCCACCAGGCTTAATCCATTTTGCATATTCTCTCTAGTTCAGTGATTCTTGTGGGATGTGTCACAATAGGAATGTTTGTAATTGGAAATGTCTCAGGAGAAATCCCACACCCATCATCCTGAGGAGACAAATGTGTGGTGCTTTATATACAGTGTAACCTGTTTTGCATCCAAATCATGTAATAGTTAACTGCTATTTCTGTGGCATTTTAAATAAGACTATATCAGCTTGCTAAATAGCACTCCCCCAAATTCTAATATTAGAATGCAGTAGTAGGTGGAGACTTTTTTCTGTCATGTAGACTGGTGTTAAAACTCCAGAAACGCACAGAGCTATGACAAATGCATGGAATACAATGACTTTGGTATTTTCAACCATATTGTGAGAGAAGGAGTTGCATTTTAATATTCAGTAGCAGTGTTATCCTTTAAGCAAAAAGGATAAAATGATTGCATTAGTGTTAATAGACTAGGTGCTTGTTTGATATGTATTTGCACTGAGTCATCCATGTTCCCTTTAACCCCTTGATACCAAGGAGAAAACATTTTTAGTTCGTTTTCTAGCCCAAGGATAACTTAAAAATCTGTTTCTTTAACTTGGCTTCCTCTTAACAAAATCGAACAAGAAGTCAGGCACCTATGTAAACAGATCTGAGTACCAGTATATTTACAGATCTGTTTCCACATGCTCACACATACATGATGTATACATTCACACACAGTGTGCCCACATACACATACAATGCTATTAAAATTATAAATTATATAATGCTATTAAATTATAAATTATAGCAATAAGTTATGATATGCAGCTCAGTAAGTTGGAAGATGTTCAATTTTAAAATTATTACATTGAAATTTCCCCTTCTGGATAAGATGGTATACACAAGCAGCTTAAAAACCATGAGAAAACAGAATATAGGTAAAGTGTTAAAAATAAGCACTTTAAAGGGATCCAGGAACTATTGAGTCAACAAGGCCGAGAAGTTCTAAGATTTGGAAGAGTAGAGGAGCCTAGAGAGGCGAGGGAAGAATTTGCACTGCTTTTATAAATTTGGGACTCGTAGAATACTGACTTTCAGACTTGGCTTGAAAAGAAGACCATTGCTGGAGATTAGAATAACCAGCAGAGAGTTGAGGAATATTGAGAGACTGGAGTGACAAAATATAAACTTGAGTGATTTCAAGCAATTGACCAATTATCCCTTGACATTTGTTAAATTCTTAAGCTGCAGGGTCTACAGGCACATGCGCGCATGTACACACACACACGCGCATGTACACACACACACACACACACACACACACACAAAGGCTAATCTAAAACTCTCAAAAAGCATACTAAATTTTCTGTAGTCTTACAATCCTGAGATGAAAAATATTTGCAAACATTAATGTTCAAGGTATACCAAGAGAAAGGCTTCTGTGAACACACTAGGCTAGCTTTCATCTTGTGGATCAAATCCCACCCATCTTTATTTTTCAATGGTACATGAGTGAACAGTATATACTGTGTCCATAAAGTAAAGTTTTCTCAGAACTCATCCAGGACCTTCATATAATGACTCTGGCTGTTTCCCACAATGAGTACTTGCAAAGGTATTGGATGACAAATCTGAAATATTTACTACCTGGATATTTATAGAAAATGTTTGCCAACCTGCACTGGGCTGTTCATGGAAAATCTGGGCAGCGAAATGCCCTTAGAACTGGGACACACAAGATTTATATTGTCATACCAGAACTCAATCCAACCTCAGGCTGGCTCAGTTCTAGATTGCATTAGGGTAAGTTGCTTTCACTCTATCTATATGTCTAGCATAAGGAGGGTCAGTTTTGGTTGGAGAAAAATATCACCTGGAATAGCTACATTTTTAAACTACATATTTTACACACAATGCAGCATTCAGAAAATTACGGCATTAATTTTGCATGTCTGAGCTGATGTGTGATATGTGACTGACTTAATTGGAAGCCCAATAACAACCCATTAATATACCACATTTCAAATGAGAAGTAATAATCTATATTATTTAAAGAAAAGAATAATAAAACATAAGTAACAATATCACCTAAAGCACTTTTCTTGGCAAGAGAATTTAAAATATGTGTCTAGAATAACAGCATTCTAATTAAGTGGTTGCTAGTTTACAGTGTATAAGATTCCATTAATATATGGAAGTCTACAAAATATTTATTTTATAGAAAATGAAAAGAAATGGTAATTGACCAATTATAAATCATTCTGAAACCATTGTCCAAGACTCATTTTTCAATGACTTTTAGTTCACAGGACATTGGCATTGCATTTTCAGAATTTACACCCTGAGAAGACTGACCAATGCAGAAATGGAAAAAGCTGATAACATTGAAAGATTACAATTCTGCAACTTGTTATGTCTATATCTTTTCCAAGATTTAAAAGTTGACTTTACTAGCTTTTAATAATGAAAAAAGAACAGTTCAAAGGCGTAAGATAGCAGAGAAGTTCAGTACATCACAGAACTGCAAAATTGTTAAATTCACTTTAAGTAGGATATACTAAAGTTTAACATCTGTGGCATAAATAAATTGTAATCCCCAGATATACCATATCAGGTCATTTTAATTTCCAACATCATAATTTGCCACACATGCCTTACTGGTATCAATAAAATGTAACCTAATTGTGCTCAAAAGTCCAGGTCATATAATGCTTTTATGGGCTCAACCACATCCAGTTGCACATGGATACAGAAGAAATAAAGTTATGAACATAAAATTAAATTTAGATATTGATTTAACACTGGATAATTATGCATCCATATGTATATAAAATTGCATTCTTTAACTCAGTAGGATATCCAGTTTGCAAACATTTGCCCAGTAATAGGAATGTGCAATACTATTTGAGAAAGCCAGAATTATTGTTAAATGAAAGAATTAGAGATTTGTTAAAAAGTTGAATTTTAAAAAACTTTTTTAAAACTCCAAACATTCTTTGTCACTTTTGTCACCACTAAGAGGTCCACAATGACAGATGCCTCTGAACAGGGTTCTAACAATTGGGCCAGAGAAAGGTTGTGAATGTGGTCAAGTAATACGTCATCAGTACAGTATACTATTTATCATTTCAGGTAAATTGTAAGAACTCAACATTAAAGTCAGTCTTTAAAAAAATTACGAGTATCATCAATTACAGACTTCACCTATACAATTTACTAGTTCAAAAACAAGGTTTACATTCATCCAAACCTCTACAACTATTTTTAAAAATTCTTCACATGCGTGAAAACAGTCTTTTTTTTTAAGAAAGCCTACTATATTTACACTGAAAACTGGAAAACAGTAAGAACAATCAAAGATAACCACACAATTAGTTATTTTACTAAATTTCTGATAAAAGAAAAATATGTTTATAACACTGATTCCTTAATAACTGGCAGAATGATACGCTTCTGAACACAAATATTATTCATAGTTCCACAATACTTTTTCTCTATGCTTCATATCTGACTCCAGTTTTAAAAGATCAGAGAACAGAGAGACATATTGCAAACAAAAAGTCCTTAGTAGGTGGGAGAAAGTCAGGCCAGGAGTCAGAGAGAATCAACAGAGGTGACAGAGATGTGATATTCAGCACAGTCTCCTCAGGGAGAAAAAGCAAAATCACATGGCCCTGCTGAAACGCCGAGTTAATCTCTCTCCTAGCTGAGCTTTAAATATTACATTCTGAAATTTCTTTCAACTAAACTATCACTTCCTTAGGTGAGTCTCTCGTCTAAGAAACACAAACATTCTCAAAGTGCATTGCGGAAACACCATAAAAACTTAATAACCTACCATTTTCTTTGCACTCTTCTGGAGGTTTAGCCTTTTTCGCAAGTCGTGGATCCAGCCATGATGTTGTCTTTGTGTTATGGCTGAAAAGAAAAGAGATCACTCTGAACAGACACATACTAAGAGGAATCAAGTTTATTCCTTAAGGAAAAAAAATAAGCGGGGTTAGTCCAACAAAATTGCAATCGATACACTTAATTTGCTTACTGGTTCTAAGTAGCCCTGAAGGAGGTGTAAGAGTAATTGTGCAAGGCAGCTGTAAATTTGGCAACCTCAGCTCCCTGTCCTCAAAGCAGCTATTTTTATTAAAATCAACTTGAATGTTGCCAAGTTAACCTCATTGAACATGCAGAACTCATCCAGAGCAAGAGGAATTTATTACAAATACAGGATTCTCCAGTTGGAAGAGCACAGTCCACAGGCTCTGATACTGTTTTCTGAGTTTTGCAAATGCATTATTTTCTCTTAAATCTGCCCCTTTCATAAACAATTGTTTTGTTAACTACAGAGCTGGCACGGGCGGTACATAAGTGGTGCAAATTACAGCATGTTCCTAGGATTCCTACATTTTCTCAAAAAGTGGTTAGTAGAAATTTCACTAACTCACATTAAACCATCTCTCTCCTAAGTACTTTCAACCAAGCCAGGAAGGTAGAAGACAAAATTGTCTGCATTCTAATATTTCTGGCATGAAATTTCCAGGAACTAATGAAAAAATGACATTTCTGTTTCAGAAAAAAAAAATGTTTTCTTGCAAATCCTTTGCCAGAAATCTAACAAACAAAATAGAGAGACGTTCCCAGAGAAGGGCTTCTTAAAATGCTCCTGGTGCTACCAGCATGTGAATCACCTGGTGGACTTGTTAGCTGGACATTCTGGGTCCTCAGAGAACTACCAAATCAGGACCTTGGAGGTGAAGCTATGATGTCTCCATCATCTGCAAGCAGTGCAGGTGATTCTTATGCACATTATCATCCAAGACTCACTCAATGGCTCAAGGACTCATTGGAGCTAAAGTATCTACTAAGTACAGCTGTAACAAGGATGCTCCTCTGCCAATGGACTCATTACCAAGAATATAATGGGCTTTGGGGAAAAAAATGTACAAAGTTACAGGTGTGGGAAAGTGTAAGGTTTATAGGTAATAGTCAGAAGGCCAATGAACAGGATATGAAAGGGAAGAGTAGCAAACAGGTTGCAAATAGAAATTAGAGTCAGAAAATAGGGGTGCTTGAGTATAATTGTAAGGAGGTCAAAATTATGATATAAATTTCACAAGTATTTTTCTCACGTCAAGGAAATTTAATTCACATCAGAGCCACAAATGTCAGCTAGATAATGTCATCAACCAATCTGTAAAGCGAAGACCAGAAAATTCTCCTGGGCCCTATATTCAACAGGGAACTTACAGATTTAAGTCCCCCCCCCCCGCCCCACCAATAAAGGGAACTTCAAGCCAAAAAGGAGGTAAGGATGGAGCCAAGATGGGCTGTGGAAAGCTATTCCCAAGGTGTTAAAGCACTCTTCAAGTAGTGTTTTCTGGATGATCATTCCATCTGCCTAAGCATGGGGCCATCTCTGATTGGAGAACTGGGGTGCAAAGACTGGTGGGTAATGAAATTTCTGCTCCGAAAAATATCTCCTTTTACTTCTGACTCTAATATGAGGTAAAGAGAAAATACTCTCCGTCCCTGTCCTCACCTTTAAGAACTCAATGATGGATGCCTCTGAACAGGGCTCCAATAACTTGATCAGATAAAGTCTGTGATTTCCATCAAATAATAAATCATCAGGAGAGCGTGCCAGCTTTTATTTTCCCCCAATTTGACCTTTCTGGAGTCTGATGGTGCTTCATTTTCAAGTTTCAGGAGGATATAAAGTATTGCAGACATTTTCATCTGGTTCTAGCCCTCATTTATATGATGCCAATATAATCTGGTCTTTTCCTCTGAGCTGGAGAGACTTGATGCTCATGCATGGAGGTTCTGAATATTCCAAATGTGAGGCAAGGAGCCCCAGTGTTTGCTGCTCTCATTTTGAAAAGAAAAAAGAGGACACTTTAAAAATGCTCTTTCTATATGCCTCACTGCAAAGTGTATGTGTGTGTGTGTATGTGTGTGTGTGTGTGTGTGTGTGTGTGTGTGTTGATGTGCATGGTTCTATGAGGGATTGGGGATATGTTGAGAGGAGGACAAGGAAAATACATTTCCCTTCTTTTTGCACTGCTTCTTTTTAATCCTTTCCCCATTTTTGGAGCAAAGTCATTTCTATGGCCTTTAGACATATTCATAAAAGCAAACACATTTGTGAATAAGTATTAAGGGGCCATTAGTAAACCACTGTAGGGAGTCAAATTACCATTTCCATACCTCACCACCATGGGTCCCAAATACTGGATAATTTAGTAGGGAACTGTGAGCTTCCTAGCTTTCCTGAGTTTATATAAAGCATTTCATTATAGGATGATTTTTTTTTTTAGGTTGAACTAGCATTAACAGTGTGTCACTTTAATACATTTTGACAGATCAAGTCTCTTGCAGTTAATAGCATTTTTAGCTGTTCTTCAGAAATGATTTTGAAAGAAATGTGGGTAGTTGTTACCTCCAGTAATTGTCTTAAACATCACATGAAGATGCAGCACAGTATTTTTCAATAGTGGCTCTCACCAGCCTTGTAATTTGCATGCTCCTCCAAGATGCCTCACAAAAGGGATATTTTTAATGCATTTGGGAGACAACAGACCCAATAGCTTTTCCACTTCCCTAAAATTACATATTTTTAAACCTTAATAATTCCATTTGAAGATAGGATTAAATGCTAGGCAGGAAACTGTGTACAAAATGGAATCATTGAAGGAATTTCACAATCTACATACTACCTTTTCTTGAATTTGAACCTGTGATTTCATTTTTCTCGCTAGGACAGATTCAAATGCATGACATCAGTTTCCTGTATCTATCCAAGTTGTGTGTTGCATAAATGCCAGGAAAAGAAAATGCTATACAATCTTGTATTGCAGTTTTGATATCTTTAGCCAAGATACATAGACATCTATAGGCTACTTTTGCATGGAAACTTTTCTTATTCTAGCTGAGGAATGAACACATATTTTCCAGGAACTTTGCATCATAATAATATACTGATTTACATATTTCTATGGATGGAGCTAATGTAATGACCACGAAAAGTGAGAGATCAACGGAAGGAAATCAATAGCTATTTAAGCTCAGTCAATGGCATATTAAAGAAATCTGGGTGAAAATCTTAAAATAAATATTTTATCTTAAGGGTATACCCCAACCTCTTCTCTAAGGTTAAACTATTTACTGAGTCTAGCTAGAAGACGAGAAAGAGCCAGAAATGTAATTTCATTCAACTCTGCAATTCTAGTTTATATTCCTATCAGCATGGCCTTGAAGATATGCAATGGGCTGACCTGTAATGAATCAGATATTTTAGTACATTTTGTAAGCTTAACCTTTGCCAAACTGACAAAAGCAGCAGGTTAAATAATAACATCTTATCTTCTGAGAAAACATTCTTCTTCTCACATAGAGCATACTTCATTTCAACTGGAAAAGCTATGATAATATAGTACACCACTGCAAAGCCATACTCACTAGCTCACACTTCTTGATTGTCTACTCTGTCAGGGACTCAGCAGAAGTTTTAAATATATCATTTCAGTTAATGCCAGGGAGCCTCAGTGGCTGAGTTTTTTTTTTTTTTTTTGGTTGTTGTTGTTATTTTTTTGTTTTTTTGCTACTGAATATTGAAGCCAGGGACATTCTACCTCTCAGCAACACCCCTACCCCCAGCCCTTTTTATTTTCTATTTTGAAACAGGGTCTCATCACATTCCTGAGGGTTTTGCTAAGTTGCTGAGGCTGGCTTTAAACATGTGATCCTTCTGTCTCAGTCTTCCAAGTGGTATTACAGATGTGCACCACCGAACCCAGCTTGTGAGTATTATTAACTCCTTTTTCCAGTTGGAAAAATAAAATTTGAGAGAAGTTAGGTAATTTGCCCAAGGTTGCACAGTTAGTACTTGGAAGTAAAAGAGCTAGGGTAAACCCAGATATCTAAAACTTGGAATCCCAAGTTGAAGGACTTCTGTTTTTTTTGGAGGCATACTGAAGCTAGCACTGCCTTTCCCATAGAGTGCTTTCTTTAACTCCCTCAGTGGCCTTGGAGGATTTACCCCAGCTCCTGGCAGTCATTCAGAAACAAACCTTTTGCTACTATTTGAGGGCAGTCTTCACTACTTAAATTCTTCGGAAGGCCTTAGTATTTTGCACTTAGTAGGTATTCTATTCAACTACATGCACATAGAGATGAAAGCTAGCACATTGTGACTGAGAAAGCACCAATAATACCGCTGGAAAAATTTTCTCCACATCAACTTAATTCCCTATTCAAATCACTTTCAAATCAAATTTTATTCATTCAAAACTGAATATTTTTACAGAACAAAGGCCTTTAAAAACCTCTCATTTCTACAACCTACATATGAATATTAGGTCTTAGAAGCTATACTAAAGAAATAAGTTAATAAAAATGCAGTCAATGGGTGGCATATGTATTAGTAGCAAACCTTAGAATTTTCTTCCAGTTCATGCCACACTCTCACTGACATTCCATTATTGTCATTCACTCAGTTTTTCCTGTCAGGGTAAAGCCCTTTTTCAGTTACTTAGGTATTCATAACTGGATTCTTGAGAGCATTGCAATTCAAACCCAATTTTAAGGCATGTTCTCCTTTTCTTCCTCTTTCCTTTCTGTTTCCTTTTCTTCTCTTCCATTTTTTCTTTATATTGCCACCTGAACCAAAACAAGGTTTCCACTACTCCATGAATATTAGAAATGTTTCCATTCATCAACACAAATTGTATAGTGGAACAAGAACCTTTTATTATTAAATAATCCTTTCTGTTCAATTTTATTTTCTAAAAATGATACCAGATTTTAGAATTGATAGTTATTCAAAGCATGCATGGAAATTAAAGTTTCAGTAGTAGTAGTTACATAATTTCAGAGACAAAAATAATATTGTTGACCACATTTTATAAATTTTTAAACAAATATTACTTTTTAAAGGCATATATATAGCTTGTAGTCAGTAAAATCCTCAAGATGATCATATCATTTCCAAAAGACTTCATCTTCCTTCTATAGCATCATTACAAAATGGATTATTAAAAACAATCATTGGGTAAATGTAATTGATGGTTAACAGTGAACACTTTTTCCAACATTCTACTAGAAGATTTGCTATTTTTTCTATTTACACATAGGTGAAACATACATAAAGTTACTGTCAATGATCTCTATAATGGTTGTTTCCTAAATAATACTCCTACAGTTTTTTAGGCAAATGAGTATGTGTGCATACCATCACATTGCCTTTCATGTACTTAGCAAATATTTTTAAGTGAGGTATTCTTATAAATATTTCTTGGATATTGTGGGTATGTGTTTCATACTATTTTGTCTAAAGCACTTATTTTTCTGTCTGGAGAGAATCTTGTGCAGAAACAAGAAAAAAAAAGATAAAAACATAGAATACATCTACTGTTTTTGTAATACATTTTACAGAGAAAAAGCCTAAACCAGATTTTGCAACTGGTAGGGATATGCCAAGTCTAGAATATGAAAGCATTTTTCTGGTGTTGCTGCATATCAAAAAACTATTTTGCATTTTTTCTCCAAAAGATTTCTAAAGTATTTTGTCTCCTATGTAATAAATGCAAAGTTTTAAATTTGTTGGAAATGGTAGTTGGTGATTTATGTAAAACTTAAGGGGATACAGAAATAGCAACCCAAGAAGAAATGCACACTTACTGTGTATATGTTTCAAGTTTCAAAGCGAATCCATCCCTGACATAGATTTGGAAACCATGTAGAGCCATGACACTTTTCACAGATGTGATTTTTAGTTTCAAAAGCCTGCATTTAAAAATCTATTATTTGAGATGACATAATGTTCACTGCCTTTGGGAAGATGGTAGTAAACAAATAGGTTCTTGTTGTCGTTTTGGTTTTTGCCAAAGCCATGGCAGTCGCTTTTGTATCACTAACTAAACTGACTCCCAAACAAAGAAGTAATTTAATGGGATTCCCAAAGCATGTCAATCCAGATTAACCCTGTGGCAGCTCTTCTTTATGGAACGTTTAGCCTCTGGAATAGTGCATTTCTGGCCAAGAAACTTATTAAACAAATACTATTTGTAATATAAAAGTTTACTTTGGTCAGTGTTTGTTTATACATTGAAGGTTGTGTGGGATAATGGGAATGGCTTTGTGACAGAGTGATGTGACCTTGGGAATGTTAATTTGTTCAAGGGTGCCTTAGAACCTCATCTATAAAATGTAGTAAATCAAGCACTTTATAGGATGGTTATAATATATGCTAAGTAGGCAGCATAGTAAATAGCTTAAGAGCAAGGACTCTGGAGACAGATGACCTCCCAAGGAAGTATGATTTTTGTCAGTTTTTAATCACTGTATTGCCATGGTTTAAAGTGATTCTTAGCACATTGTATGCATTCAACAGACATTTATTGAATATCTTGGTTACATGGCTTCTTGGCAAGTGGTTATTTATTTCTATAAGCCTCATTCCATAAAGTGAGGATTAAATGAATAGAATGTGAATGCTTAATATATTGTTTTTGTTAAGGTCATCTGAATACAGCCTGAAAACCCAGGCACTCAAAGTATGATAACTCATTGGAACTTATATTTATATATTCCTCATTTGAATTTATAATTAATATTCTACCTATCTAAAAAGCTAAATCCATGAAGATGATGAGTCAAAGAAATAACTGGTTTTCTATGATATTATTAATTTGAAAGTCTTTTGGAAATAACTAGACATAAGAGATTATTACTATTTTAAGCCATGTTTGGAAGAAGATGTTCCACTCACAATTTTAAATTGTATTCCTTAAAAGCATTTTATCAGATATTCACATTTTTCTATTTAAATATCATTATAAATTATAAAAGCAATCTGCTTTTATCATTCATCAAAAGAAGCAGTTTGAAGAGTATGGGGAACATATCAGGCCCACTAATTTATCAGTGTTAAGAACAATAAAAAAAAACCTCATCTTTTAAATGAAAAACTTCTAAAGAACAAAGCCATATTTGCAACACCAAGTAAATCAATAAATATTTCAGCATAGAAAATAAATAAATGGAATTATTCATTACTTCAAAGTTCATAATGTTTAAATATATGTATATGTGTGCTTATATATGTTATATATAGCTCTTTAAAATTAATGCTTATATATAAAAATTCATATAACATTTAATATGCATATAAATGTTATACATAGAACCAGCATGTTTATTCTTTGTTTTACTTATTTTCTGTTGTATCCTAATCTGATTTCATAGGAGGCAGAATTGAGTGCAGTTCACAGAGCACAGGGGCTGTGCTGCCTCTCAGGGATGACCTCCATTCCTCTGCGTGGGTCCCTGGTATTTGTGCCCCTGGAGAGTTTCCACTGGGATTCGCTCTTCTATTTTTCCCTTGGTCTATTTTACCATCTTCTTTTGTTACTTCACTTTCCTTCTCCAAATATTTGAATAAATGTTTAGATCACTTTTAATTTATTCATTTATTAGTTTTTCATTTTAAATGCAAATAAAAATTGTAGGTCCTGTATTCTTGAAGACTGCTGAGAGAATAGTTGTTAAGTGCTCTCACCGAACAGAAAATGATTCGTATATGACGTATCACCTATTCACCTATGTCAATAAGCAGGAGTTAGCCATACCACACAGTGTCTATATTTCTTTTCTTTTTTTTTTTTGCGGTACTGGGGATTGAACTCAGGGGCATTCTACCTCCGAGCTACACCCCCAGCCCTATTTTTTATCCTTTATTTTGAAACATGGTCTCCCTAAGTTGCGGAAGGCCTCACTAGGTAGCTGAGGCTGGCCACGAACCCAGATCCTCTGGTCTCAGCCTCCCAAATGCTGGGATTACAAGCGTGCACCACCACGCCCGGCTACAGTGTCTATATTTCTACCTTCCTCTTTTATCTTGTTTTGTTACCCTGACTTTGGTTCAGGACTGCCTCATAGCTCAGTTCCTAAGAAGGTCTTCATTACTTAACCCTACGCCACCCCATCCCACATTGTCAGTCACTATCTCCTCTTCCACCAGATCTGTTTGATTGTGTAATTTATTCACAGAACAATTCCTTGTGATATCAGTAGCAAAGGTACTCACAGATCAACAAAGTGGATGGGAATGCTGACTTTGAAAAATATAGTTAGGAAAGGAAGGGGAATTCCAGAGCAGAGTGAAATCAGGCAGGATGGTGTGGAAAAGAGAGATCAGTCAACAACAATGATGACAACAATAACAACTCCAATCCACTCTGCTCTGTAATATCTGAGCTCATCATATCAGGTCCTGAGATTCAAAGGTAACATTTTCAGAAGCCAGAAAAATGAAGCAGAAACTGCATGAAGGGTGGGTGGAACCACCTCTGTCCTGTGGCTAACCACTCTTAGCAGGTCGGCCCCAGGCTGCCTTCCCCTGGCTTCCTAGATTAATCACCTTCCTGACATAATCACTCAGCTCTGCCTCCAGGCCTCCTCACTCTCCTCACCCTCCAGATGAGGATGAGCATCAGCTCTCTAACCACACATGAAATTATCTTCTCCATTTTGTCTTCCTTTTCCACTTCCACCTATCTTTGCTCCTGATATTACCCATTGATCCTTCCTTCCAGCAGCAGAAAGAAGATTAAAAAACAAAAACAAATGAACAAAGGCACAACAAGAAATTACCAATCTTTTGGATGTTCAAAAGCGCTACAGATTGAACAACACAAAAGATAAGCAGTTGTTTCCCAACTAATCTACACTTCTCTAGTAGGTCCAGGGAGTCTCCTCCCAGCCTTCACTCACCAGGGGACTGGGTTGCTATATGACAGTTCCTGGTTTTGCAATGTCTACCTACACATGATCAACTTTTCTTTTTATGGTACTGGGGATTGAACCCAGGAGCATTCTACCTCTGAGCTATACTCCCAGCCATATTTTACTTCTTGTTTTGGAACAGAGTCTTGTTAAGTTGCTGAGGGCCTTGCTAAGTTGCTGAGGCTGGCCTCACACTTGCAATCCTCCTGTCTCAGTCTCCCAAGTAGTGGGATTACAAGTATGTGTCTCCTCATCCAACCATTATCAGCTTTCATGTCTCTGCTACCTCCGCTTTCCTATGATGCCTCCTTTTATGTCTGAAGTCTATTTGATACATATCCTTCTCTGAAAAGTATCACAAAATTCAGAAATTATTTACCAATTGCTTATAACTGTTTGTCTCTTTTCCCTCGATTTATAATAAGTTTTAGAACAGCGAAAAAATCTTATGAATCTTTGAATGCCAACACAAGCTGACCACCTAGAATAATGCAATAATTTTGCTAGATTCTCTCAACTCTGGACAGAGATTCATCATATACTATATACCCAGAGCACAACTTCTGTCTTTCAAAGTCCCATTTCTTTACATCCCCCAAACCTGACAAGGCTAAAGGAGAAAAGTTTATTTTATAATCACAGAGAAAGAAATTTTTTTATAATTGCATTATTGGAAACATTGTGTAGCAACAGTTCTTTAATAACTTATTTTAGTTTCCTTTCATTATTTCTACATATTCTTACTACCCTTTATTACATAATTATTAAAATGCTTTTATCATCTTATCATCAATTTTCTTGTTCTGAACATTAATTTTTCTAAACATCAATGGCTGGCCTCACATCTAGGATTTATGTTTTTATTTCTGCTCTGCACTGATGTCACGCTATGCTTATCAATATCAAAATTAAATTTCTAGATATACATATATTGAGAATTTTTTTAGTTGGTTCGATTTTACAAAATTCTATATCACATCTTTCCCAATTAATTGATAAAAGATGTCTCCATGTTACTGAGTATAGTAATAAAAGTTAATGTAAGAGATTCTATTTTTTTTTTTTGTAAGTTTAGAACATTTGCCTAAAGGCGATTGCTAGTGATTCATTTTCTGCAAAACACTGCATTTCTCATCCAGGTTGGAGTCAAGTGGAGCACCGAGTAATTACCTGTTTATGTATTCTTTTGGCCACATGTATCAAAGTTTCTAACTTCATGTGAGAATTAAATATTGGTATGTGGTAACATTTCAATTTCACAACTGAGTTCTACCTATGGAGATCTAAGTCATAAATCACTCTAGGTTGGGAAAGGGAATCCAATTTTAATATTTTTCTTGAAGAATCAGATTTTACATATTTTTATCTGCTGTCAACAATGAGGACTTCAGTTTCTATAATTATTTTTCTCATTCTGAGACTCAAACCTTTGAGAGAATAAGAGTTTGGGTATGTTTATAATATTTTTGGTTTTTACTTTCTAATGAACATTTGGGGTGTCTTATTCATGTGAACAACTTAGTTTTGGTCCAAGATCTTCAACTTCGGAGTTCCTTTAGAAAAGGTGTTACACTAAATTCACAGAATGGCATTTACAATATACAACTAATTATGCACTTCAAAATAACTAGAGTAGAAGAGATTGAGGACTCTCAACACATACTAATGATAATATTTGAGGAAACAGAAATTCTAATTATCTTGATTTGATCATATTGTATACATATACCAAATTATAATACTGGGCCCCATACATATGCGCAATTATTATATGCCAATTAAAAATTTTAAGTTGGAGCCAGGTGTGGTGGCACACACTTGTAATCCCAGCATTTGGAAGGCTGAGACTGGAGGATCCGGGTTCACAGCCAACCTCATCTACTTAGTGAGGTACTCTGCAACTTAGTGAGACCCTGTTTCAAAATAAAGAATTAAAAATATGGCTGGGGGGCATAGGTAAAATGCCCCTGAGTCCAATCTCCAGTACCACACACACACACACACAAAAATTAAGTTGTTCTACTACTAGAAATAAAGAAAAGGAAAGCTGAATATGATTGTTAAAATATATAAAAATAAATATTTTTGAAAAGAAAAAAAGATTAGGTTGAGTGTTGCCAGAAAGTTTAGAATTAGCATTTCTGTTTATTTGGCAAGTCATAAAAATGGCAAGCAACAAGTGAAGTGGAGTTTAGTAAAAGGAAGTATGATAAACTAAACAAAACAAATGATTTTACTGACATCTGACCTTAAGGACAAATGCTTAAAACATTTCACTCTGTGATCAGCAAATATTTTGCTTTAAATCAGATCCTACCAATGTCCTGAACATGATGGTGGACATTAATGGCAATGGAACCTAAACAGCAGAAAAGAGCTCAGGTGGACTGTACATGGGTCCTTGAAAAAGGTGAGTAAGCATCTTTTCATGATGTTGAGACTATTTCTAACTCAATTATAACATCACTTGGAGACTTTCTTGTATAGTCCCAATCATTACAGATTTTATGTTGTAATTATTTACTTCATCCTTTGATCTAGATCAATGTATTCTAGGATCCTTAACTGCTAAGCACTACCCCATTATTTTATTACAAAGAAGGAAGCTGCTACCAGAAACAATAAAATCCCTTGTTTTCTGTTGATTCCATCTCCACCAGTCAGACCACTTATATCCTGTTAGGATTTTATGCAATGTTTAAAGAAATGTATAAAACTCACTCAATGAAGTAGACTTCACCCTTCTCTGTATAGGCCATTTCCCAGTTATCAGGCAACGGGTCCAAGTCCTCACTCTCTTCTGGTTTAGCTGGCTTTGTGTCTTCCATTTGCTCCTTGGGTTCCTCAGGTTGACCATACACCGGTGCAGGGTAAGGCTGGGAGGGTGTCTCCCCTGAGGCACCTGCACTCTTGTCTTCATGTTCGCTGGATTCTATGAGAATGAGAGAGAGCATGGCATCAGTCTCTCCAGTTATAGAAACTCTGAGTGGAGTGTGGAGTGTACTAAACCAGGCAACAAGCTGTAAGAAGGATGAGAGCAAATATTCTTGAAGAAGCATAATTGCAAAAAGCTCTGAAAATTATCACCAGACCTATTCAAGTTCTCCTCTCATGCATCATTCTTGTCTATTATTTGAGTAAATAAATACTGTTGTTTACTGAATTGGAAATTTTAAGGATGAAAGTCAAGGACTATTTCATAACACAGGCATGGTGGGCAGAATAGTAACACCCTAAATGATGTTCATGTCCTAGTGCTCAGAACATGTGGAGCTTGCCTTGCAAGGAAAAAGAAGATTTCCAGATGTGATTAAGTTAAGGACTCTGGAGATGGAGAATCATCTTTGATTATCCAGGTGAGTTCATTATAATCACAAATGCCCTAAAAGTTAGAGGAGGAAGGTGGAAAAGGAGAATAAGGAGGAGTTGGGACTACTAAAGATATGACCAAGGAGCTACACAGTTGTGGCTAGCTTTGGAGACAGAAAACTGAGACAACAAGCCAAGGAATAGTAGCCGCCTCTAGATTCTAAAAAGGCAAATGTTTTTCTCCTTGAACACCCCAGAAAGAGGCACAGCCCAGCTGACACTTTGATTTTAGCCCACCAAAACCCAGTCAGACATGCAATATACGATCTATAATATAATATAAGCCACTAAAATTGTGGTAATTTGTTACTGCAGCCATAGAAAACTAATAAAAAAGAACAAAAGACAAAATAGATTCATACCTTAAGAGAACTGTTTACAAGAGTGGAGGACAGGCCCAAGAAACTTAACATGTAAACAAGATGAGTTCCAGAATGATAAATAACACATGGGGAAGTAATAAGTCACCAATAAATAATAGAAGAAAATTTACCAAATAGATTATTCTCAAAGAAAAGAGGAACATCAGACCTTCCATATGTAATATTCTAAGCTCGCAGATAGCAGGATAACATCTATACTAACTTGAGGCAAACAATAAGTACATTTTAATAACTCTACCAAGATATCATTAGTACAGCTTGGCCAAGAAAGTCACTTTCAAACATGCAGAGTTCTGAATGTATATTGCCCTGGCATTTGTCTTACCTGAGGACAACATTTGAGGAGTTATTCTAACTAGATCATGATACTTGAGCAAAACATACATCTTGAAATAGGGAAAGAGATGGAAAAAATTAAAATAAGAACAAAGAAATCCTGCCTAACAGCTAAATGTAAATGGAGGGTGATTATATTTCTGGAAATTTGTGATATAGGAGAGACAAGTTTGTGAGAGAGAAGAAAAATGACATATGGAAAATCTAATAACAGCATGAATTTTGCACCTTTAACGTAGGAAAGTTCAGGTTTTAGAGGGTGGAGTAAAGGTTGAGAAATACAGACCTCATCAAGAGATGCATCACAGTGAATGAATGAGATCATTTCAAAGGTTATCTGTGCCCAGGATGAAATTATTGGGCAAACATTTGGTCAACATGTAGATTTAGTTGTATAATGAAAATATTTGAGAAATCTCCCCTAATATGTACTTTCTTTGAGGTAGTTCCGAGTTTTTCTTCCCATTTAATTTCCCTGCCATTAAGAACAGACCATGAGCTGAGCGTGGTGGTGCAGACTTGTAATCCCAGTACTTGGGAGGCTGAGACAAGAGGACCACAGGTTTAATGACAGCCTCAGCAAGTAGTGAGGATCTCATTAACCTAATGAGACCCTGTTTAAAAATAAGAATAAAATAGTGTTGGGGGTGTAGCTCAGAGACCATGAGTTTTATATGTCAGGAAAGAGTAGAGCAGGTACTATATAGTAAAAGAAAAATCCTTAGAGGAAATGAGAGGAGGAGATGCTATACAAGTTCCCTTGGGGGACAGCTGAGCCTTAATGACAGAAGGAGTACAATGCTGAGGTTGAGAGGGGCTGGAACACAGTGCAAGGCAATATCCAGAGAAGGCTGGCATCTTGGAAATATGAAATTCTACAACTGTTTGGGAACAATCAACAGCTATGAAAATAAAAACATATATATCAATGCACATATACTTTGACTCAGTTATCCTATTTTAAAGATATATCTTCTAGAAATGAACGCATTATTGTACAAGGATACCTGTATAATAATATTTATTATAGTATTGCTTGCAGTAGCAATATCTTAGAAATGGTATGGATACCTTCTAATAAGAATATGATTAAATAAATTGTGTATACTATTACCATGGAAAACTATGTGATTTAAAAACAATGAATTAGATCTGTATATACTGACCTGGAAAGGTGCTTATAATTATTATTTGAACATTAATATAACTTTCAGAGTAATATATAGTATTAATCCTATTTTCCTAAATAGCCAAACACCAAGGTCTCTTAGCTATATGTATATAATTCTGTATATTTTCAAAGAGCATGAAAATAGTTTGGAATGTTGTACAACAGACTGTCAACTTTGATTACCTCAGGACAGTATATTTGGATGGTAAGGGGAGAATTTTTCTTTCCATGTCTTTGCACTTGTTGACTATTATTTCTACAACTTCACAAATTAATAAATATAACTTAGATGAGGAGAATGTCACCTTTGTATCAATAATAATTGCTTAGGTCAATTTTTTCCCTTATCTAAATCAATCTAGGACAGCAATATTAAAGAATCTATTAGGAATCAGGAAACACAAGAACACCTTATAAGCTTTCATTGCTTTGCCCTTTGAAAGAGGAAATTATGAAAATAATATGGCTTTTAGTGATGCAGTCTCCTACCTGATTCTGCATAGAGATTTGAACTTTGTAAGTTGTATAGGAAAGATAGCACTGTCCTCTTTATATTCTCTTTGCTGTAGCTTATTACAACAAGTGAGTACCAATATGTAGAACACACTGGAGTATATGTGGTACATACCAAACATCATGTTGCATTGAAAAGTTAAATGCAATGTCATGCTGTTCATTTATTCAATACTCACTTAGTCAATATTTATTAAGTACTCCACTGGTGCCAGGCACTGAAGGACAGAAGAGTGAATAAGAGGGGCTAGTGATTCTTGCTTTCATGGAACTCAAAATATATCATATGTAGTTTTCATACAATTTTAAGTGTGATGAGAGTTACCAAAAGGGAAAGATGGAATCTTACACATATGCATTCACATAATCTTATACAGTCAAGGAAGGCTTCTTTTCTTATGGGCTGTCAAATCTGAGCCTTTTTTCAGAAGGAAGTAAGAGAAGAATAAATAAATAAGGGATGGATCTGGCAGACCTTACAATGCCTCAGGATTTGTGACTGTATCCTAAGAGCAATGAAAAGGTATTGATAATTGTCAAGGAATTACAAAATTAGATTTTCATTTTCCACAAAGATCCCATTAGCTATTCTGAGGATTTCAGGATGGAAGAATAGATGTTCCAGACCAGTAGTAAGCTATTTTTGTGTTCCAGACAAGAGATGGTGCTGGCATGAGGACAGGAAAAAAGTAGATTGACAAAATATTTAGAGTGTAGAATTTTGTATGATTTTCAAAAAAGAACTAGGCAAAAATAAGAAAGAGGAGAAGTCCTGGTCATTGTGGTGGGTGGTGAAGCACTGAAGTAGGGAACGTGGGAGGAGCAGCAGGGCTCTGTAGGGGAGGGTAGACTTGGAGTTTCAGGCCCTGCCAATCCTACAACAGAGATGTCAAGTCACAGAGTTCTTGGCTGCAGAGGATCAACTTGATAGACAACAACAGATGGCTAGATCATATTATAATTTAAGCCACGAGTGGATGAAATTGCCAAGAGAGACTGTGTGAGAAGTGAAAACAAGATTCCCTAGAGCAGCTGTTTGAGAAACTCCAAAGGTTCAAGAGTCACTGTAAGGAGAAACTGGCAAAAGAAGAAAGCAGCCATGAAATTAATAGGAAACCCATCAGACCTTCCTGACACAGCAGCCAGGCAAAGGGTGAGGAGCAGGAAGCAATTAGCTGTGGCCAAAGTTTATGAACAGTCCAGCAAGATAAGGATATAAAAAGTATAGAAATTAATAACATGAAGGTTACTGGTGGTGACATTAGCAACTAGTTATGGTAGTATTTATGGTGGAGTGAGGGTGAAGCCAGATTGGAATGAATCGAAGAATGGCGAAAAGAGTATGGGGATGGAGAATTCATTCAGGAAGGTTAGCTTTGAGCAAATAAACTGTATCCTACTATTAGATAACATTAGAAAGTTCTCAAGGGAAATGTAAGACATCTCTTGGAAAAAGTCTCATTGTCAAAGAAGTATGGAATCATAGTTATTATTGCACCAGAGATGACTGTGCACCGTGTTCTCAGTTTAACTCATTTGCTTATTGTTCATTTCTTTATTCTTGCTTAATCATTACATTAGCATATACAAAGTAAATTCCTACACAGTGCAAGGTACTTGATGAGAGCTTAATGAGGGAGAGAAAAAGTCCTTTTTATCAGGCTAGGGAAAGGTGGGTTAAGATGGAAGCAATAAAGAGCACCTGCCTCCTCCATCTGAACAAAATAAACAAAAAGTGAGTAAGTCACCAGAGGCCCATACATCTCCATATTCCCTATTCATAAAGGCTAATCTCGGGGTGTACTTTGCAATGAGAGTCAAGGGCTCCTGGTGAAACCCAGAGTCAGGCTGATTTATCTATTGAGAGTGCTGAGCCAGGAAAAGCCTTCCACACAGTGGCAGAATGTGTTCCCAGAAGAGAAAAATAGAACATTTAGAGGAAGAAGAGGAGGGATTGAGCCAAGCAGGCCTTGGTCATTCTTCCAAGCAGTACAACTCTGATAAGTCACTCCATTTCTGCTAGGCAGAGTGAGGCAAGGCGCTACCTTAGTATCCCCCTAGGTAGCTCTGCAAGGCAACACCGGTGAGGAGAAGCACCTCCCCAGCTCTGGGAACCATACAGAGTACTACAATAAAGACTTGTTAAATGATACCAAATAACACAAGAGCTGCATATGATTTTCTAGGGACACAGCGTAGAAAGTGAAAGCAAGAATAGATAAAGCAGCTATCAGAGAAATTCCAGTATTCAACAGTAGCCTTACATGTCTTATAGTACTAGGAAATGACATTCACTAATTAATGAGTCTTTTAAATATTTATTGGGGGCCTACTAAAGGCCAGTCACTAGGCTAAGCAATGTGTAGCCAAAGAGAGTGTGGTCCAAATGGTCCACAACTGCTTGCTAGGACTGTTAACAAAATACCACAAAGTACAGGTGCATTGTGTACTGATAAAAATATATACAAAAAACAAACAAACAAACAAACAAATAAATAAATAAATAAATAAATAATGTACTAGTGCTGAAAAAAGAGAACATTTTCTCTTTAAAAAATACCACAAACTAAGCCGGGCGTGGTGGCGCACGCTTGTAATCCCAGCATTCGGGAGGCTGAGACCGGAGGATCCGGGTTCGCGGCCAGCCTCAGCTACCTAGTGAGGCACTCCGCAACTTAGTGAGACCCGGTTTCAAAATAAAGAATAAAAAATAGGGCTGGGGGTATAGCTCGGAGGTAGAATGCCCCTGAGTTCAGTCCCCAGT
>PVLC010016486.1:6259-35467 GCA_004027655.1 Graphiurus murinus | reverse complement strand
TCTTCCTCTCTCCCTCTCTCCCTCTCTCCTCTTTTTCTTACTATAAACATAGTTTAAGTAATAAATTTCAGACATTATGGTTACCATGCGACCCAAGTCTTTCTCGTTGCCCCTTTCCCTCATTCATTCCATGTATTTCTGTATTTTCAAGTATCAACCATCTCATGACATTCTACAACTGGAGAGATGCCCAAGGATACCTCTGACATGTTGTAAGTCCAAGGCAGAATGGCTTTGCTCATTCTTACTACGCATGCAATGGCTTCAGTACTGAGAGCATGGCTTTTGTAAGAGGAACACCAAGTGTAAAGTGTGTACTGACATCCGCTGCATTCACATGAATCCCGTGTTAGCATCTGCAGAGATGCATCTAAGCAGTGAAGGGGTTGAATACATATGACACCTTATCTTTTTTCTTCCATCCCCATCTCAACATCTTGCATTATAAGGCTTTGCTATCAGGTAGCTGTTATTTAATTATTAATTCATGGCTGATAATCCTGTGTGTGTGTGTGTGTGTGGTATTGGGGATTGTATCCAGAGGCATTCTGCCTTGGAGCTATTTATACAAAATAGGGCCCTATTTTATATAAATATTTTAAATTTTGAAATGCTGAGGGTCTGGCTAAATTGTTGAGGCTGGCCTTGAACTCAAAATCCTCCTATCTCAGCCTCCTAAATACTGGGATTATGGGTGTGCATCTCCAGGTCCAGCTGGCTGACACTCTTTCATGCTAACCTATCTAGGAGCGGTTACATGGCCTTGGAGTTGGTCTGTGGAGAACCTAAGGCCAGCATGAGAGGAAGGTGTTTTTTGGGAGGGATGGGTGGGAACAGGCTTATCTCAGGTCCTGGGGATCATGCTGTAATTGACTTGCTTACTTTCTCCCTCTCATATTTAGGGTAGAGTATCTGAAAATATAATCACTTTCTTAATGTTTTTGACTACCTAAATGACTGCTATTAAAAATATGGCCATATCCTGTTGGTTTTGAAGAAAAAAAAAAAAAGCCCCTACTCAACCTGGTTAAAAAAGTAAAATCTGTTGCAATTTTTCATTTATAAAAGTCACACATATTCTTTATAACTGTAGTAGTTTTGGTGTATTTTCTTAGGTCTTTTTTGATAAAAAGTTTTGCTGATTTTTTATTACCTAGTTATTACTACATCCATCTCTCTCTGAACTGGAGATTGAACTCGGGGGCACTGTATCTTCAAGCTACACCCCCACACCTATTTTATTTTTTATTTTGAAACAGGGTTTGACTAAATTGCTGAGGCTGGCCTCCAACCTGTGACCCTTCTGTCTCAGCCTCCCAAGTCACGGAATTACAGATTTGTACCACCATGACCAACTCATTTTCTCTCTCTCTCTCTCTCTCTTTTTTTTTTTTGCGGTACTGGGGATTGAACTCAGGGGCATTCTACCTCCGAGCTATACCCCCAGCCCTATTTTTTATTCTTTATTTTGAAACCGAGTCTCAGTAAGTTGCGGAGTGCCTCACTAGGTAGCTGAGGCTGGCCACGAACCCGGATCCTCTGGTCTCGGCCTCCTGAATGCTGGGATTATCATTTTCTCTCTTTTAAACCAATAATTTCAAGAATATTCTATAGTAAATTTGTAGTAATCATCACTTTGATGGCTAGACAGCATTCGACTATAATGATGAAATATATTTAATGTTTCTTGTTCTTAGGTGGTATCTATCCTTGATTATGAATATACAATAAAAATATTGGTAACTAAATATCTTCCTGAATTTTAAAAAATTTGTTAGGATGTTGTGAATATTGATACATATCTTTGTAAAAGAGTAGTAACAGGCCCAGGTGTGGTGGTGCAAACTTGTAATCCCAGTACTTGGGAGGTCAAGACAGGAGGATCCCAGGTTCATGGCCAGCTTCAGCTACTTAGTGAGGCCCTCTGCAACTTAGTGAGACCCTGTTTCAAACTACAGAATAAAAAATAAGGCTGAGGGTGGAATACCCCTAGGTTCAAGGTTCAATCCCCAGTACCGCAAAAAAAAAAAAAAGAGTAGTAACAGGTTATATTATCAATATATGTCATTATATACTATATGGATATGGGCATATACAGATAATAACTTCACAGCTAAGTTCATATATTTTTAAAAAGACCTTGCTAATAGGTAAAACTTAAAAGTTTCTCTCTCTACTTATATTTATTGGAGTATTATGAAGCTACAAACTTCCTCATGTCTTGTGATCTAGATGTATTATCCCTTTCATGAATTATCTGCTCATGTCCTTTGCTAATTTATATTTTGAAGTTTTGATGATTTAAGCGCCACATTTTATGTACTTTTTAATAGAATAAAGATGAGCTGGGCGTGGTGGCGCACATTTGTAATCCCAGCAGGAGGCTGAGATCGGAGGATCCGGGTTCGTGGCCAGCCTTGGCTACCTAGTGAGGGACTCCGCAACTTATTGAGACCCTATTTCAAAATAAAGAATAAAAAATAGGACTGGGGGTATATCTTGGAGGTAGAATGCCCCTGGGTTCAATCCCCAGTACCGCAAAACAAAACAAAACAAAAAACGATAAAAGTCACTTGTGTATCTTATTTGTTATAGTTATTTTTTTCTTTTTTCTTAACTCTGTTTTATTTCTGTCTTCTCTATCAAGGAAGAAACCATTTAAGTTGAAAAGAGTAGCGCAAATATGAATAAGAGGGAGCCTAAACCCAAAAGAATGAGAAGTCCTTTACTTTTTTGAGTGAAACTGTTCATGCTTTGATCAAGTATTTTGCAAGGTAATGAAAGAGTTTGGAGATGAAATATTGGGGCCAGTGTTCCTAACCTTTTAGGTAGATGGTATATATATATATATATATATATATATATATATATATATATATATATTTTAAAGTAAAAACATTAGATCTAATCTTGTTATGCCAGTAATTAGATGGCACTCTGGCAAAATTCTAGATGAATTGTTTATGAGGCTCTTTACAAAAGAAAACGGAGACAAGTTAGAGCAGAATGCATGTATAAACAACAATTGATGTCAAAGGAATATATTTGTATGGGTTATTAGAATGAAAGATGGAAAGAAACATTTGAGCTAGACTATTTTATTTCTGTGGGCTTTCATTGGAAACTTTTAAAATATTCTTGCAAGATGGAGAAGTACGGGTTGGGTGATAATTCTGTTAGGTGGATTAGCGACTGGTTAAAGAGCTCTCACAATAGGATGCTGATTGATGGGAATTCAAGTGATGTTCAACAGGGCTCCCATATACACTGGAGTTTAATGAACATTTTTCTAATTACTAGGATAAAGAGATCAAAGCCTTCTTATCAAATGTGTGTTAAGCCCCAAACTGGGAACCTTAATGAATATGCTAGATGAAGGAATTTTTTTTTTCAAAAGTATTTTAATCGATGGAGATCATGATAGTAGGCATACATATAAAGTATAATGAGCTTAATTTAAAACAATGAGTTGGGGAAATATAAGGTGGGGAATATTTATGCAAGTAAAATAACGAAGGGTCTTTATTGCCTGAGAGCACCAAGCAAGGAAAGAGTTTATTTGTATCAGTCAGTGTTCTCCAGAAAAAACAGGAAAATTAACACACACACACAGGCACGTGCGCGCGCACACACACACACACATACACACAATGATTTGGTTTATGCTATTGTGGAGGCTGAAATCAGGTGGGCTGGCAATTCTGGAAGGGGTTGCCATGTTGTAGTCTACAGTATGAATACTATCTGGAGGCAGAATTTCTTCCTCTTATGGGGACTTCATTCTGTTCTCTTAGGGCTTTCAATTGATTGTATATGGTCCTCCCACAATATGGAGGATAACTTGCATCACTCAAAGTCTATACGGCATCATTTAAGGTGGCATTTAAGTAAACAACTGGGCACCAGAGCCTGGCAAACTGACTATTAACTATGACTATTAACTATGATAGCATCATTCATGAAATATCAAGCTGCAGCGATAGAACTATCATATCCAGACAAGGAGTGGTTGACATCTACTGTGTTACTCAAATCACACCTAACATTTGGGGTTTAGTTCTGGGTAACACAGTTTATGAAGCTCATTTCTACTGGAGCGAGTCGAGAGATGAGTTGATTGATATGGTGAACATTGTGGAGAATAAACCATTTGAAGACTGGAGAAATTGTGATACTCCTTACAAAGGGAAAACTCAGTCCAAAATGCCTCATTGTGACTTAAGAGAAATGAGTTTATTTATGTGACTGTAAACTCCAGGAGTAGATCTGGGTTAAGGTTCAAATGACACCCACATTTCAAATCATGTCATCTGCTGGGGTGTGTGTGTGTGTGTGTGTGTGTGGTACTGGGAATGGAACCCAGGGGCAGTCTACCTCTGAGCTACACCTCCAGCCCTATTTTTTTTTTTTATAATTTTATTTTATTTATTTATTTATTTATTTTTAAAATTTTTTTATTGTAGTAATTCGTGCAATATAGCGTACATCTTTGTTAAGTACGAGTTGTTTACAACATATTTGCACACAGTTCTCATTTGACCCTTTCCCCAATTCCCACCCCAATCCCAATCCCCTCCCCTTCCCTCCCCCTCAGGTTCACTTCGGTGAGTGACCTTGATATGATTGTGTAATTACATCATGTGCTTTAGGGTGTCCCTCTGCCCCCTGCGTCTACTACAATTAAATCAACTTCGTTCTCCAGCCCTATTTTATTATTTTATTTTAAACAGGGTCTCACTAAGTTATGGAGGGCCTCACTAAGTTGCTGAGGCTGGCTACAAACCTGTGATCCTCCTGTCTCAGCCTCCCAAGTACTGGGATTATAAGCGTGTGCCACCATGCCCAGCGTCATCTGGTCTTTTTCTTCTGTCTCTTGGCTTTGATTTATTTGGCTTCATTTTCAGGAAGACACCTTTTCATAAGGTGGTGCCTGAAACTCTTTTTTAAAAATATACTTTTGTTGGTGCATTGTAGTCTCACATCATAATGTAGTTCAGTGATAGGGACATGCATGCACACAGAATGTGGTGAGATTCCCTCGACTCCCTCTTGACTCCCTCCCCTTCCCCTGCACATGATATTGAGATTGGCATTGATAATTTCACATATGTATAAAATGTCTATGGAAGTATTTCCTTCATTAATCTTTTGTCTCCCCTCCCCAACCCAAACCATCTCCTAGACCCCCTCCACCACTCCACTTGGGCTTCTCCGCCTTTATCTAAAGTCCATCATGTATCCCAATTGCTTCCTAGCTTTCACATATGAGAGAAAACATATGACCCTTCACTTTTTGTTACTGCCTAATTTTACTTAACATAATGGTCTCCAGGCCCATCCATTTTCCTGTAAACGACATATAATTTTCTTCTTTATTGCTGAGTAGAATTCCATTGTATGTATATCCTATAGTTTATCTGTTGACAGACATCTAAGTTGGTTCCATGATTTGGCTATTGTGAAATGTGGTGCCTGAAACGCTGAGCTTATATCATTATAAAACTAACAGTCTATAGCAGGAAGAGAGGCTTGCCTTCTCAAGAGTTCCATAAAAATAACTGAAATTGGCACAGTCACCATGATCTAGTGGGATTCATTCTTGGGGGGCAAGAATCATTTGACATACACAAATGAATAAATGTGATATATCGTGTTAACAGAATGAAGGACAAAGCTATGCTATCACCTTAATACATGTAGAAAAACATTCAACAAAATTCAGAATTCTTTCATGATGAAACTCTCTTCAAATTAGGTGTAGAAGTATACCTGCACAGAATGAAGGTCCTATCTCAAAAAGCCCACAGCATCATATTCAATAGTTAAAAGTTGAAAGTTTTTGCTCTACAATCAGGAACAAGCCAAAGATACTTATTTTTTCCATGCCTATTCAACATAGCTCTGGAAATCCTAGCCAGAATAAGTAGGTAAGAAAAAAGATCATGTTTGCAGAACACATGATCTTGTAGAGAAAACTCTAAAGACTCCATAAAAAATGATTAGAATTAATAATACAGTTTATAGAATTGCAGATTACAAAACCAACATACAAAAATCAATAACATTTCTATACTCTGACAACAATCTATGTGAAAAAGAAGAAAACAATCTCATTTGCAATAGCACAAAAATACTCAAGAATAAATCTAACCAAGGACATGAAATATACCTACATTGAAAATATAAAACATTGATGAAAGAAACTGAATGAGGCAAAAATGGAAATATATCCTATATCCATGGATCAGAGTAAGTACTATAGTGAAAATGCCCATATTACTCAAAGCAATCTACAGATTCAATGCAGTCTCTGTTAAAATTCCACTGAAAACAAAACCTTAAATTCATAAGACCACAGAAGACCCCAAATAACCAAAACAATCTTTTTATGCTTTAATTGTTGTATTATAGTCTTGCATCATAATGCGGTTCATAGAGATGCTGGCATGCATGGACACAGCACTTGGTGGGCTTTTTCCCAGCTCAAAACAATCTTGAGCAAAAATAATAAAGCTGGAGCTGGGCGTGGTAGCGCATGCTTGTAATCCCAGCATTTGAGAGGCTGAGACCGGAGGATCCGGGTTTGTGGCCAGCCTCAGCAACCTAGTGAGGCACTCCGCAACTTAGTGAGAGCCTGTTTCAAAATAAAGAATAAAAAATAGGGCTGGGGGTATAGCTTGGAAGTAGAATTCCCCTGAGCTCAATCCCCAGTACCGAAAAAAAAAAAAAAAAAAAAAAGTAAAGCTGGAGACATCATGATACATGATCTTAAAGTATTCTACAAAACTATAATAATCAAAACAGCACGGTGCTGGCACAACAGAGCTATAGACCATGGAAGAGACTAACGTGCCCAGAAACAGATGCGTACATCAATAGTTAACTTGTTTTTGACAAAAGTACCAAGAACACACAATGGAGAAAGAGGACAGTTTGTTCACAGAATGGTGTTGGAAAACTGGATGAAATCCACATGCAGAAGAATGAAATTGGACCTTCATTTCACATCAAATATGAAAATCAACTGAAAATTGACTGAAGAGTTAAATGTAAGACCTGAAATGTAAAATGCAAAATTATTAGAAGAAAACAGAAAAAAATTCTTGACATTGGTATTGGCAAAGATTGTTTTGGATAAGACTCCGAAAGCATAGGCAACGAAAACAAAAATAGACACATGGGATTGTATCAAACCAAAAAACTGAACAGCAAAGGAAACAATGATCAAAATAAAGAGGCAATCTACAGGATGAGAGAAAATATTTTCAAATCACTCATATAATAAGGGGCCAATACCTAAACTTTATAGGAAACAAACATGTAAGAAAACAACCTATTTTAAAAATGAGTAAAGGTTCCGAGTAGATATTTCTCAAGACATACGAATGGCCAACAAATTTATGAAAAAAAAAAAAAAAAAGCCTTACATCATGAATCAACAGGGAAGCACAAATTAAAATCACAATGAGATATCAACTGGCACCTGTTAAAATGAGTTCTATCAAAAAGAAAAAGTAACAAATGTTGGTATGGATGTGGAAAAAGAGGCACTCATACATTTTGGCAGGAATGTGAATTATGGAAAATAGTATGGAGGATCCTCAAAAACTTAAAAACAGGACTTTCATGACTCAGTATTTCCATTTCTAGGCATGTTTCCAGAGGAAATAAAATCAGTGTGTTGAAGAGCTACCTGTATTCCTATATTAATTGCAACATTATTCACAATAACTAAGATACGGAACCAACTTAAATGTCCCCCAGTGGGTGAATGGACAAAGAAAATATAGTATATATACACGATGGAATATTACTCAGGTTATTAAGCTAAGTGAAATAAACCAGGCACAGAAAGACAAATAATACTCTTACATGTGAAATCTTAAAACATCGAACTCAGAAGCAGAACCAGGGCCTGGGTAGGAATGGGGAGATGTTACTCAAAATATACAAGGAGAAATAAGTTCTAGAGTTCTATTGTACAGCTTGGTGAGCTATAGTTAATAAAAATATGTTGTATAATTGAAAATTGCAAAGAGAGTAGATTTTAAATGTCTGTACTACAAGATCAAAATAAGTATGTAAAGTGATGGGTTTATTAATTAGCTTCATTATATCACTCCACAATGTATACATATGTCAGAATACATGCACATAGGTATACATATATCATGTTATGCCCTATAAACATATGCAATGTATGTATTTGTCAATTAAAAAATAACCAGAAGCACGTCTCATTGATTTAGCTTTCATCGAATGCCCAGTTAGAAACCAAGTACTGGAGAAGAAAATTTGTATTTCTTCTAGGCCTGTGCCATATGCCCATTTTAGCTGTATGAGTTCCCAATCTTTCCAATAACCAAAGGATTAAGAAAAAAAGGATGGTGTGGTAGAATTATATACTGAGAATTATATACTGTTTTCAGAAGAGAGGCAATGGGTAGGTTCTGGCTAGGGAAAAAATGACACTGTTTAATACAGTGGACTTTTACAACTATTTATCAAACATTTGTGGGACTGTAATGTATGAGAAGGATTAGTATTTTTCTAAGTACCCCCCACCCCCCCAAAAAAGCATCAAGGGTAGAAGTTAAAGAGAAACAGATTTTGTTCCTATATAAGGAATTCTGTTCTCCTAGAGTGCCAGCATGGGTGTTGTATATGGTAACCAGCACCCTAGCCCTACAAGTGTTTAAGCAGAAAATTGATGGATATTATAGAGGTAATTCCTGTTTTGTATTCAAGAGTCTCCTCAGCACATTAGACAATCCCTTCTGTTACTATGACTGTATTTTTCTGTCCTCTCTGTAAAGACATGTGCCACTGCATATACACAACTTTGTGGAGATTAGATCCTCTGTGAGGGAGATGTCATCCAATTGCCGGATAAAGGTATCATTTAATGTCAATTAACTTTGAATTGTTACTTCTGTGTTTGCTGAATTGACTCCATATTTCTAGTTCTTGTTAATAGAGCATTACCCAAGTCATAAGTAGCTCTGCATGCAGCACAGAGAATTTAGTGCTGATCGGGGGAAAGGAGAGGCGAGATACATGGACCGGACCGGGTTCACTTCATCCCTGGGTATCGGTCACTCGTACAAATGGATAGAACACTCAACTTCCCCTTTGTTTTTCAGTTCTAGTACTGAACTCTGAGAGAGTGTAGACGATAAGGAAGAAATAACCCTAAAGGGAAGCCCTCAAAGATAATTCTATCATCCATAACACTAGGCGCTTCCTGGCATTATGACTAATAAAACTCAGCCAAAAAAACATGTTCTAAATATTTTTATGTGCAAAAAATAGAAAATTGTAATAAAATAATGGTTGTTATTTCAAACCGTGACTATAAAATGCCCCCGGGGACAGAAATGCCTAATTACAAAATAAAACAACTTTTGTATCCTTTAGGCGATGTTTTCAAACTATTGCTTTCTCCAGTGCAGTCACTATAATTAGTCCAATTCCATGGAAGAAATGAAAAGTGTAGGGGAATTTTTTTTTTTTTAATTTTTTTTAGGGCTGTCACACAGGGCTGTGTCTTGGATTAGGACCAAATGGATTATTAAAATGATATTGTGAAATAAGTGTATCAGCATTGTGGGGCAGAGGAACACTTCTATCAGGAATTAGTTAATATCCTTCTTTTGGGTCACAATATTTATATATTTTCAGGCAGATGAGTGAAGAGTTCTGAATTCTGGGAACAGCTGGATGGCCTCTGGTGGAAGTTTGTTCCTAACAAAGGTAGGCTGTGTCATCTCTCTGTGTCCAAGTTTTCTGGCTCTATTTAGAAACATGATGGCTTAAAAAATATCTAATGGGCAAGGAGTGTGTATGTGTGTGTGTGGGGAAACTTATTTTAATCTATGTTTCTTCCTGAAGGTTTTTTTTTTTTTTTTGGTACTGGGGATGGAACCCAGGGGCATTTTATCTCCAAGCTACACCCCCAGCCCTATTTTTTATACTTTATTTTGAAACAGGATCTCACTAAGTTGTGAAGGGCCTTACTAAGCAGCTGAGGCTGGCCACGAACCTGCGATCCTCTTGTCTCAGTCTCCCAAATGCTGGGATTACAAGCATGCCGTGCACCACTACACCTGGCTCCTCCCGAAGTATTTTTAAGTACTTTAGTACTACGTGGGGAAAATATTTTAGAATTCTAAAAATCATTTTTAAGGTGAATCTTTTATGTTTTGCCACTGGAATTTATTCCTATGAGATTATTTTTATAGACACTTATTTAGAGTGATTTTGTGTATTATTTATTTAAATTTATTTATTTTTGTGGTACTAGGGATTGAACCCAGGGGCATTCTACCTCCGAGCTACACCCCCAGCCCTATTTTTATTCTTTATTTTGAAATAGGGTCTCACTAAGCTGCAGAGAGCCTAAATAGCTGAGGCTGGCTGCGAACCCAGATCCTCCTGTCTCAGCCTCCCAAGTACTGGGATTACAAGCGTGCGCCACCATGCACAGCTTGTATCATTTATTTATTTATTTATTTTTTAAATTGTACCATTCTGTCTGTTCTGAAGGCAATCAGTCCCACCTTTGCAAAATGAATGGGATCCTTTCTGGCCTCCAGAAGTCAGGGCTAGTGTCTCAGGCTAGGGTGCTGTGCCTTCTATGTGGGTTCCTTTAGTTGATGCTGCCTCTGTAGCTATGTTCTACTCTTCTTGCTGTGTTCTCAGAGCGGCAGTTGAATGAAGACCATATGTCAGTCAAAGCTCTGGAAGGGAACTGAGTAATTTGAATAGGGTTTTCACAAAGGGACAGTATGTAGTGGTGTGTTCAGACTATAGAGAAGCCACCTGGTACAATCCAGAATGACTCAGAGGCGTTCCCAGTGTCCCAAAAGAGAGTGAACCATGTGGAGAGGTGACAGGAGCTGTGGCCTTTAGTCTAGGGACAGAACCAGCTGGTGGTGATGCAGAGAAAAAGCTGGAGGAATAAATGTCTGACGTCCTTCTCCTCTCTCTGATTTTCTGTCTACCCTAGTGGGTTCTTTTCACTGGAGAACCACAGCATAGTTTATAGAAGCATCTACCTTTTCAAAGCAGAAAGGGGATTATGGACTGTTTTCATATTTGACTGTGTTTGAAATAAGACTGCAGAGGCTGCTCTGGGAAAGTTTTATTATCCCATTACAGGAAAGAACACTTGTTCAGATCACTGTTAAGGGATCAGGCCTAAGAAGTTATCAAGTCACAGTTTGCAGCAGCAAGACCTATGCATGACCAGCCTTGATTCCCCAACTTGCTTGCTTCTTACTCTCTTTTGCAAGGTGAAAGAAATTTGCCTGGGTCTAGAAATGCCACATATAGGAAGTTTTAAAAGATGCTTGTCTTAGTCAACCATGAAAACTGGGCTATCTACGTTTCCAAAGACTGTGTAGTTGGTAACAAAGGAATTTTAGAAAACATGGAGACCAAAGAGGGTGACGGTCTAGATTATGATGTGATTTTAAAGGTGACAGATGGCCAGAGGGTGTATCCAGGGAGATTTCCCCCTCTCCTCCTTAGCTAATTCTATGAAAATGAAATATATTTAAGGGTTGTCACTAAGTCCAGAAAATCAACCATCTTACTCTTTTTACTATATTTAAAATGATGTAATTCATTTATTTTCTGTTGACAGGATTTTTTTCTACTCAAGTATTGGCTTAACTGAGAAAACTTAAGTAATTTCAATCATTTTATGGTTATTATCTGATTATATTATCTTAAAAATGTAATACACTGATCATGGTAACTTTGTAAGTAACATATATCTTCAAATAAAATAATAATTTTAATCCTCCTCTTCCTCCTTTTGTAGTACTGGGGATTGAACCCAGGGACATTCTACCTCTGAGCCATACATCCAGCCCTTTTTAATTGAAACAGGTTCTTGCTAAATTACCACATTGGCCTGGGATCCTCCCAAGTACTGAGATTCCAGATGTGGGCCACCATACCCAGCTTGAGTCTTTTAAAATACAAGTCTAATCCATGTTTGTTTTCTCCCACATTTTCATTCCTTCACTTTCATTTATTTTTATTTTATTTTATTTCATGGTACTGGAAATCTAATTCAGGAGCATTCTATCTCCAAGCCATACCCCCAGCCCTTTTTATTATTACTTTTTTTATTTTGAAAGAGAGTCTTGCTAAGTTGCTGAGGACATTGCAAAGTTTCTGAGGCTGGCTTTAAACCTGTGATCCTCCTGTCTCAGCCTCCCAAATACTGGGATTACAGGTATGCACTACCATGCGCAGCTTCATTTATATTAAATGCCAAGTCTGCAGGAAATGGTTTTAATTCACTCCATGATTTCAAAGAATATACAATGTACTCTTGGATCACAAACTTATTTTGAGAAAAAATGAAATAGTTCTGTAAAAGTATTCTGAGTCTTAAGTGAAGACAATAAGGTATCCTTAACGACCAAAGGGACCACTGGTCTCCAAACATAGGCAGGCCCTGGTGAAGGTCATCTTTCAAAACCTAAAGTTTGTTTTACAATGAAAAGTAAATGGGGCACTTTCTCGATTGTAGGCTGCGTGTCTGTAGACACTGGTCTACCTTCCTATGTGTGATGCAGCGTTTGGATAAGGAAACACTATAGACATACATCTCTGGGTCCAAAATACTTTCCAAGAAGATTAATGAAACTAGCCTACTAGATTAGACATCCAATCAGGTTTGGATTGGGACTTAGACTTTGTGGCTATTCTGGAGTTTGTGAGTTCATAGAGATTGGTTCCCAAATCGCTCTCTAGCTTATGAGTCATGGGAATGGGGCCCTTTCTCATTTTCTTATGACCAAGAGGTTATGAGAGCCAGAAAAATCCAACTGGAGGTCCATCTTAGCTAAATGAAAACTGAAAAGCCCTTAAGGAGAATGGAAATCTTTCTCTTCATTTGTTTATTTCCAAGAGCTGCAGATAAAAAGGTTTATTGATATCTCAGAGCATAATTAGTCTTACAAATGCTATCGGTAGAAAATCAAATTGTAGAAGAGAAGTTAATTCATTTCACTAAGTCAGCAGCCTCTCTTGCCTAACCATCCTTTCAAAAAAAAAAAAATGAACATAAGTAACCCTGTAGGAAAGTGTGACTTCAGATTACTGTGGAAAATACCTTTCTAATCAGACTACCTGGGTTATTTCAGTTTAATGCGACATATTGATATGGGTGTCATTAGGACAATTATTTCTGAGTTATTTTCTTTTCTTTGTTTTCTTTTTTGTTTATTGTGTTTTGGGAGAACACCAGAAATTTCAGGTTTGGCTTTTTTTTTTTTTTCAATTTCACACTTGATGGCAGAGCTCTATTTTAGCTTTTAAAACTAAAAAGTTAAAGTTATTGCATGTGTGTCCAGCCATCTAATGAGTACCTGAGTTAAGAGGATAGGAGTAAGAATAAAAAGGTGGGAAGGGAGCAAGAAGTATCATAGAAGAGGACTGGCTGGCTGTTCTGACTGAGAAGCGAATCACAGGTAATTCCAGTACTTCATCATGTTTGTAGGTACCTGAGGGTGTTGCATTAATGTTAATAGAATAAGGACTTTTCAAGAGTGATTTGTTTCTAGAGGGTGGAGTTGAAATGGGGGAAGGATATATAATAGAATCTTGACATTTGTGGACGCAACTTTCTCAGCCTCAGGTATTACATGATGACACTACAATCCTCCCTCCCTCCCTCCCTCCCTCCCTCCCTCCCTCCCTCCCTTCCTTCCTTCCTTCCTTCCTTCCTTCCTTCCTTCCTTCCTTCCTTCCTTCCTTCCTTCCTTCCTTCCTTCTACTGAGGATTGAACCCAGGGGCATTCTACTCCAAGCTACACCCTCATCCATTTAAAATTTTTATTTGGAAACAGAGTCTCATTAAGTTGCTGAGGCTGGCCTTGAACCTGTGATCCTCCTTTCTTAGCCTCCCAAGTACTGGTATTACAGATGTACACCATCACACCAGGCTTTTCATGATGTATAAATTTGTAATGGAAATGATAATTCCCTCATTGAGTTGTGAGAAATAAATGATACAACGTATGTAAAGTGTTAGGGATAATGATTATGATTCTCCTCCTAACAAAAATGATAAGCAAGTATTAAAAGTTTATTATGTGTCAGATACTACTGTAAGATTTTTACATATAATAACTAATTTAACTGAAGTAGGCACTCATATTATCTCACTTTACAGATGAGGTGATTGAAGCATAATATGAGAAGTGACTTGCTGGATGTTACTTGAAGGAGCAGAACTCAGACTCAACTAGGACCTTAGTTCTAGAATTCAGCTCCTAATCACTCTTCTGGAGACTTCTGGGTAGAATTTGAAATGCTAATTCTAAAAGGCTGGTGTGTAGGAGAAAACCTGCAATTATTGAATGACCCTAGCCATTAGTACTGCATCCGTATCTTAGTAAAACTCATGAATGGTAGGATGCTCAGTGGATTGTTGGGAAAGTCAATGGGACCACGAGCATAAAGGAGAAGTCTTTAACACTTTGTTATGCAAGTTTATAATGACATGTAGTCAATGGGTATTCCTACAATATTCAAGAACAAAGGTGCTCCCAGTAATGTAATAATTTTAGCTCTCTTGATATTAATTTAACAAATGTTTTTGTTTTTGTGGCCACCTATGCCAGCATTGAACACTTTTGGGCATTTGATAGTGAAGAAGGAAGTATCTTCTCTATAATTTTGGGGGGGTACCGGGGATTTAACCCAGGGATGTTCTTCCTCTGAGCCACACCCCAGCTCTATTTTATTTTTGAACAGGGACTCACTAAGTTGCTGAGGGCCTTGCTAAATTGCTGAGGCTGACCTTGAACCTAGATCTTCCTATCACAGCCTCCCAAGTACTGGGATGATAGTTGTGTGCCACCAAACCCCCTTCTCTAAATAAGATTACTGCTCAGAGAGAAGACAGGTGAATGAAATGTGAGCACAGATTAGTGACATAAAGAGAAGGCAGTGTTCAGCTGACTGGGTCTTAACAGGGTCACAATGTAAAGTCCAGAACTTGGGTGATACAGAAGATTAGTGAAGACAAACTGAGCAGGAGCCAGGAGAAGAGAGAGAGAACAGGCTGTGTTGAGCTTGGGAAACTGTAGATGGTTCAATATGGCAGAAAGATACAGTTTGCTGGAGCTGGGCATGAGATATACCTGGAGAAATGAGCAACATTCAGGCCATGAAGGCCTTCATGGGCATGCTGAGGGTTTGATATCCATCTGGAGAGCAGCAGAAGCTGCCGATGTGACTAAGCAGAGAAGTATGCTGGGGTCCAGTAGTGTGCTTGCTGTACCCATGGTCTTCGAATCATGATGCTGCAATGCAGGATCTTCCAACTTTCTGATGGCGCAATTATGTACCTATCCCATCATTCTGTTCTTCCCTTTTAGTATGGACTCAATAAATTACATAAGACACCCAACACTTTATTATAAAATAGGCTTTGTGTCAGATGATTTTGCCCACCTAGGGGCTACAGTGTGTGTTTGGGTCAAGCTAAGCTATGATGCTTGGTAGGTTAGCTATATTAAATGCATTTTCTACATAGGATGTTTTCAGCTTATGATGGACTTATTGAAATGCAACACTTTTGGAAGACAAGGAATGTCTGTGTAGCTGATATATATATATATATATGATAGTGTAGTGCTGGTAGGGAAGGGCCTTTGGGGAGTTCATTATTATTTATACCAACTTACACTGAGCAGCCATAGCATGTATAAACCATGTAAACTCTATGAAGGAGAGGAAGCTGCAGCTCAGCCCTAGCATGCAGCATGTTCTTCTTTCCTAATCTGTGCATTTTTATTATGGTGCACACTGAAGGTCGGATGTGTACAGTCAAATTGTTTCACGACAAAACTGCCAGTTATTTGTCCCAAGAGGCAGTTGAACTTGATTTCTCATCTCACCTGTGCTCTGTGAAGTTGGGAAAAGTTGGTCAACCATCTGAGGCCTTGATTTTCTTACCTGTAATGTGAGAAAGTTGAAGTTGATGATCTTCCAGTCTGAGCTCTCAAATCTACCTACTGTGGTTTGGGACTTTTCAAAACTTCCAGCCATGTGGGAAAGGATTAATTTTTTACAACTCACTCTTCCTTTCCATTGTGTTTCTCCCTTGCCCTTCTGGGTGTTTCAGAAGGAAAGGAGCTGGGATGATGGTAGGCTGTTAAAACTAAAGAGGAATGGAGAGGTCGCCTGGTTCGTTCCCATGTCCGGTCCCACTTGATGGATGCGCACCCTGAAGCTATCAGATTCAAGCGGGGAAATGGAGGCAAAGTTAAGAGCCTGGGGACTCTGACTCCAACACAGTCCTCTTTCTACCCCACCGGGGATCACATCCCTCACCTCTGACAGGACAATCGAGGGTGACATTTCAGGTAACAAATTGGCAGGCACGTTGGTTACCATGGATGACTTCAGATGCTCTTCTGCAGGGATGGCGGTATCACTGTGAGCTAGGACTGCGGTCCATTTTTCTGGCTTCAAGTTGTCTTAATTTTTTTATTAGCTCCCTTAATTAGAAGCGATTCTTCCTTTTGTGCTAATGATTTCCTCTCTAGTTTCTCTAAAAGAAAAAAAAATAATTTCCGTGTTCCACCTTTCCCCCTGTCCTCTCACATCAGCAATGAAATAATCTTCCTCTTAGTCCAGGAAGCCAGCAGCCTCCATTCTGTAGCCTTTGGGTAGCCAGCTAATTAAGGGGAAAGCAGGTGTGGATGGGTCTATTCAGCCTGTAACTAAGTGCCAAAAATTAAAGTTATTGGTTTGTGAGTGCTGGCAGGTGGACACACTGCTTTATACCTATAATAGAGGAGAGGAGAAAGAAGGGTTAGAAGGCCGTAGGGCAGAGAAGGAAAAAAAAATACTTTTTATGTCTGAAAGCCCTTCAAAAGACAATGTGTCCATTTCTAAATCATTGTCTTGTTTCTGATTAATCCTAAAGATGTATAATTGCCTTCCCTAAGAGTCTAATGTTTTCTGAGCAAGGCTCCGTGAACTGGATGGCCTGGGCAGAAATAATTCATCGTCTCAAGCTGATACTTAGCAGCAGAACTCACGATTCACTGCAGATGTAAGTGCCTCTGTTCTTTTGTGATTTCTCCTTTCTGTTTCTTATATATGCACTGATACCCGGAGTCCCCTATCTGCAAAAGCTCTCACTTAAATGAGGAGGGAAAAATGATCTATTGTTGTGCTGCTTAATGCATTACTTAATGAAGCGATTTGGAAATAAAATTTATATGAGCAAATGAGTTCCTGGGAGCATACTTCTGCCTTGTCATTTCTTTTTTATTCCTGAATTTATTCTGTCTCTCTCTCTCTCTCTGTGTCTCTCTCTTTCTGTCTCTCTGTCTGTCTCTCTTCTCTCTCTCGCTCTCTCTCCCCTTGTATTTAATAATTCATTCTAGCATTTTTTAACTGGAGGACATTTTTCAGTAGGGCATGATGGTGGAAGACCACAAAGGCATCATATATTACGCATTCCAAATACATTAATACATGGCTGAAATGCAAACCCGTACAATAGAATAATTATAGTGCATCTTCATTGAAATTGTACACGTGGCTTCGCGATCACGCTCATTAATTTAGATCCAAATGAAGCAAAATTATTCTGCATGGCTGCTGAGTTAATTTATATGATATAAGTAAAGAAAAGTTAAATAAAGTGTGATGGAAAATGAGATTGCAGCCAGGCAATTAGGTCCAGAGGAAGAACATCACTCATCTCCCCAGGCTAACTGTCCCCTTCCCTTTTCTGCAAAGATTATTCATGTTACTGCAAAAAAATTGTCTACTTTAAGACTGTCTTTAGGATGTCTTGATTGAAGTTTTGAACCATCTTCTTCACAACTAATATATTTTGGGGGGAGGTATGAGACACTAGAGTGGTAGATGCACTTGCTTGGAACTATTCAAACAACCAGGTAAAAGAACACAACCATTTTTTCTTGGTGTGCTCCTAAACTACTAGGAGGTAGGAAAAAATGCTGTGCTATTGTGGGTGGTATTTATAGAGATTTGAGGATTTTACAAGTAAGGTGCATGTTGTGTATTGTTGCAAGTAAACATTGAAATAGGATTTTTTTTTAAATTAAGAAAGAAAAAACATGTCCCTGTAATTTCTCATAGTACAGCAATGTATGCATGATAGGTCTTCAAAAATGCTACCCGGTTGCTTTACCTTATTTCAGCCCATTTCAAGGAGTTTGAAAGTAATAACTAATTTTAATTTTGTGACCAGTAGAATAGTTTTTCTTACATGATGGCAGGGTGGTTATTATATTTCTACACATAGAAATGAGAATGATTTTGTTTTGAATCTAAATACTATTTGAAGGCAGATATTCACAAAAGCCAGGGTTCTTCATTTGCTTAAATTTTCATTTCTGTGATAGAAAAGCAGATCCAATTCAATTAGAAAAAAATTCTCTGGCCTTAATTCTGAAGATTTAAAGATAAATAAGACATGGCCTCTACCTTCCTGACTGCTAATAGATTGAACGGAAAAAAAATAATGGAGAAGCTAGAGAGAAAATAGAAAAGAAGAAAGACCAGATATAGTGGAAAGGATGGAGTTGAGAAAAAGAAGGCTTGAGGAAAGAAACAGATCAAGTTATGTAATGTTCACATATGAAAGTATTACTGCCAATCTCACTAGCATGTACAAGGTGGTATCCTAAAGGAAACACACCAAGTGCTGTGTGCAGGTCTGTTTTTATCACTTTGAACCGCACTAAAAGTGTAAAACTTCAATGCATAATATAGTTATATAAAAAAGATAAGTGCAAATAGCTGGTCAACTCTACCACAAGCCTAGAGATGGTTCCAATGACCTTAAAGAGATTCCAAGAGAAACATTCAGATCGAATTGGGAGTGTAGTGAGGGCCAGCTTCACGAAGAAAGTGACCTTTGATGTTGACCTTCGAGGAATGTGCGGTTTTGCCGATGGGCAGAGAGGAGACAGAGATCCAGGACAGAAAGAGAGGTATGGAGGCAAAGTGGTCTGACATTGAGTGAGGGCCTGGAGTGTAGGGTGCACGAGGCCATACTGAGGGATACTTCTAGAAAGATGGATTGAGATAACACGGTGGGAAGTTGGAAGGCAGGATTGAGGAATTTTTATAGCAGTTGGACACAGGAAGAGACATTGAGAGTTAGTAGGGGATACTCTTAGTGACAGGAGGAATAGATAAGAACGGGGGTGTTTGAAGGCTGGGAGCCCACTAGGAGATTATGGCAACAACCACCCAGGTAAGAGACTATCGAGCTAGGAAGATGTCAGTGAGAATGATTGCAAGGAGGTTATGTGAGGAATTTGCAGACTCAACTAGTGGGATATTGGGCAAGGAGAAAGGAAGAAAGAGATCAATGGTGTCTTTGACAGAAATTCCAAAGAGATACTGATTATGGTGGGAAGGTGCATTCAGTTTTGTGCTTGAGTGTTCTGAGGTATTCCTGGAACACTTTGCAAAAGATGCATGGGAGTCAGTGGGAAATTCAGGCTAGACCTGCTTTGAGAATTTGAACCTGTGGGGATCCTTTGGAAGGTTAAACATATAATGCTAATTAGTGAAGTCATGGGAGGATAGTGTTGCTCAGGAGATGAAGTAGAGAGAGAAAAATGTAAAAGGTAAAGACTCTGGAAACAGGTTTCTTTGGGCAAGAACAAATGGAAGGATAGAGGGGAGTCATCAGAGACAGAGAGGACCATAAAGATGTTATGAATTCAGTGAAGTGCAAGGAGGAGAGAGTTTCAAGGAAAACAAGGTACACAGTCAAATAGAGCAGAAGGCCAGAAGCAAGACTGTTGAATTTGGCTTTTAAAAGGTCACAGCCACTTCAGTGTAATGACAGACATAAGAAAGAGATTAGAGATGGGGACTAGAGTCCTTCCCACCACAGTCCCTATCTCTTTGGAATTTCTGTCGACACCATCATCCATCTCCTCCTTCTTTCGCTTCACCTAATACTTAACCAGTCAAGTCTGCAAATTCCTCTTCACAGCCTCCTTGTTATCATTGAGCTAGGGAGATGCTGACATCTTGTTGACACTTGCCTAGATGGTTGCTATAATCTCCCAATGACCTCCCAGCCTAGACTTACTTATGGTTCAACTAACAAATTTTACAATGGTGTGAATGTGATACTCATTCACTTGAAACCATACCTTTTTGAATTTTCATTTTGCTACTCTAGTGATATGTGTTTCCATCTTCTCTCACAATGCTGGGCTATGGTGGGCAGTACAGCTTGCGGTCAGTCTTGGGATCATGAGGGTGAATAACCAACACTCTAAAGTGTGTTGTCTCTAAGCTATGGTTTGCGGTAGGGTACATACATTAAATCCATTCTCAGCCTACCATGTTTTCAATTTCCAATGGGTTTATGGGGAAGTACCCCCTATTATAAGTCAAGAAGCATCTGTACAGGCTGCTCAGAAGCAGACTGGAAGAAGAATGTAGAGGTGTGGGTGCAGGGTACTACTGTTCCACAGTGAATAATCTAGGATGAGATCACCCCAGGTCCTTTTTTGCACAGCAAGGAGAATGTGAAGTTCCAAAAGTTCTTTGAGACATTATGAGATCTCTTGGGGGAAACGTGCTGCCTCAGCAGAATTGTTGTAGCCATCACGGATTTGTGGGGACATCAAAAGGAAATGAAGGGACCAAAGACTGAATAAAACAGTCATTTCAAGTACAAGTAATCCCAAGAACAAAGTTTTACTCCTTTATAGTTTCCACAATTTTAGAAAGTTAGTGCCTGGGGTTTTTCCTGGGCCCCTTCTGTTTGTGTACAATTATCTTAAGACTGATTTTCTAGCAAATGGCATACTAAAAAATGCAAGTAATTCACGAGAATGTATTTATTCAGTGACTCATTAAAACTGCATTCACATTTTTTACTAAGCTATACAGTTTTGATTTTGTATGTGAACCATTTGTGTGTGTGTGTGTGTGTGTGTGTGTGTGTGTGTGTGTGTGTGTGTATGCTTTGGGGTATTTATACTTAATTCTTGGGGTATTCATACTGAATTCTTATGTAGTTTTGGCCTTTTTCCTTTACACTGCCATTTTTTTTTTTTTTTCAGTACTGGGAATTGAACCCAGGGGCATTCTACCTCTGAATTATTCCCTCAGCCCTATTTTTTATTCTTTATTTGGAAAAAGGGTCTCACTAAGTTACAGAGGGCCTCACTAAGTATCTAAGGCTGGCCACGAACCTGTAATCCTCCTGTCTCAGTCTCCCAAGTACTGGGATTACAAGTATGCACCACCACGCCCGGCTTATACCATCATTCTAACTTTAACTTTTGTTGCTTTCATATAACTTCCTCTTTTCTACCTCTTGCCTTTTTTTCCCTCTTAACTCTCATTTTCCTTAGCCTCCTGGTAGGAACCTAAATTCTTCCTTTAGGATTCTAAGTTTAATTAAAATTAAACCCTCTTCCTTGCATAGCTGCACAGTCATGAGGGTAAACAACCGACGCTCTGCAGTGTGCGGTGTTTCTAGGTGGCTGTGATGATGTTAGGTTAGATGCAGCAAATACATTTTCAGCTTGTACTATTTCCAACTTCATGATGGGTTTATTGGAATCTAATCCCATCATAAATGGAGGAGCATCTGTAAAACACACACACACACACACACACACACACACACACACACACACACACACAGCCATGCCAGGAATTGAGGAGGAAAACAGTTGACTCTGACAAAAAGGCAAGTCCCCTGTCATACAGCATGAAGATCAAATCCCAATCTGTGAACACGTAACTGTGGTCAAGTCACTCATTACTCATAGGACCCTAAGGCAGAGTGTGGATTCATGTAAATGCAACATATATGCACTTAGCTCCTGACCTGTTTACATCCCTTAGCTGAAATAGGCGCTCTCCGTATGTCAAAGCTTTACCCTACCAGGTGGTCTTCTGAGTCAATTAACCATCTTAAATACCACGGCAAATTCTTTTTTCTGAACTCTTGGAAAACAAATAAAAGGTCCCAATTAGATTGGGGCCATGCAAGAATAGTTTACTTAAATATATTGAGGTATTTCCTAACTTTCATTCTTACCTGTTCTGTTGGCCCTTTGCCTATGTTCTTTCATTAGACTTCTTTCATTCCCATAAGAGTCTGCAGTAGTCCTGGTCTCAGAAAGCCAGGACTTGGATGGGTGGGATGAGCTCTCATTCTCCACTTTACACTCCCACAAGTCATTCTCTGCTAAAGGAAAGCAGCTGACTCCCTCCTGCCTCCTCAGCATCTTTCCTCATTGATGTTCATGCCCTTGTGTTATCTCTTTCACTTGACTGCAGATGACAACTTCCATTCAGCAAAATATTGTGCATCCAACCATTTTGAGCATTATTTAATATTTTTCCTCACTATTGATGCATTGGTTACAGACAGATTGGCAAAAACAGATGGTTTAGCAAAAGTGTGGACTCTGGAGGCTTCGTGAATTAGCCATCACCCTTGCCCAGCCTCCTGGAGCTTCCATGGGCAGGAATTTGCCTCTCTTTTTGGTGATCCACAGCAACCTCTCAGGCTAAGCCCCAGAGGTAGGAAGCTGGGCCCACTCACTGACGTTTAATGAGCCAGTCACGCAGAAGCAAGGAACATTGGCTCTTTAGAGGCGGAGACAATTTTGACTTCATAGCACGAAATCACTTAGCAAGATACCTAAGACTTTGCTATATGTACTCAAATACAGAGTATTTATTTTTTATTTTAAAATAGTGTATGAATGAAAACAACCATTTATAGACATGGTATGTTTGATAACTAATACAAATGCATTACTTAAGTATTGTTAATTTCATGGTTATGATATACTCTTAGGATATCCATGGGAAGTCTTTGAGCACAGTGATTCTCAGCTGTGGCTGCACACTGGGACTCCAGAAAGCTTCAAAATGTCAATGCCAGGGCTGTCCTACAGAATTTCATTAGAATCTTGGAGGCTGAGTTGAAGTCATCAGAATGTCTAAAACTGCCTAGGTAATTTCCGAGGTAAGACCAGCATTGAGAACTACAGGGAATTTCATTTATATTTTATATTGACATTTGTGGTTACAAAAATCAGGAAATACAATTTAAAAGTCTCCCACACATAAACAAACCAATAAAACCTACAAGAACAAAACAAAAGCAATAACTACAAACTTGGTCCCCCCCCCCCCCAAAAAAAAAAGACGCATTTGCTCTTTCATTAGACACTTGCTGAATACTTATGGTAATTTATACACTAAAGACTGACAGAACCATGTCCCAGGCCATGGCCATGGCCATTAGAATTTGTAATCTGGTGACTGATATGGATAAGTCAATAATTATAACTCCAATAGTGGAAATATTACTGTATAATATGTAGAATGTTAGGTAAGTCCAAGAGGAGAGGAGTATAATTGAGATAGGACAAGGGTATATAAAAGCTTATTGAATTAGTTGATGTTTGATTGAGTCTCAAAAGAAAGAAGATTGACTTTGATGGAGAAGTGTGGAAAGCAAGTATAGGCTGAGGGAACAGCATGCGTGAAGACACAGTGCCAAAGAAGAACGTGGCCTCCACTATAGGCAGAATGATGTGCCTCTCACAGAGTTGTTCATGTCCTGCTCCCTGGGACCTGTGACTCTGCTGTGTTACGTGGCAAGAGGGAATGGAGGTTGTAGATGGAATTAAGATTACTCATCAGCTCACCTTACAATAGGAGACTCTCCTGGATTTTTCAGAAGGGTCTGATGTAAATGCAAAGGTCTTTTAAAGTGGAAGGCAGAGAGGTCAGAGTCACAGAGAGATGAGAAAATGCCACACTGCTGGATTTGAAGATGGAAGAAGGGGCCAGGAGCCCCAAAGGATTCAGGTAACCTCCAGGGGCTAGAGAAAGCAAAGTAAGGGATTCTCCCCCAGAGCCTCCAGAAAGAATACAGCCTTGCTGACACCTTGATTTAGACCTCCAACCCCCAGAACTGTTGGAAAATACATATGTATCTTCTAAAGCCACTAAATTTGTTGTAATTTGTTATAGCAGCGATAAGAAGCTAATACAGTCCTATTCGGAGAGTGCCAGTGAAGATATGTCTAGGAGGTGAGTGAGCCATCAAGTCACTTTTGGCAGAAAAGGAATGAAATGTGATCATATTGTAGAAAAGTCAGACGTATAGAGTGCTCACAGTGGTTTGAACATGTTGACAATCATTTGCAGGAAGGAACAGAATTTGAGATTAGAGAGGAAACTAATGTAGTACTTTGAGCAAGATGAATCAAAAGAACAGTAATAGCTGCTTTTTATTGAGGGTCTTTTATGCACAAGCTTTTAATGTATTTTATATAAATTCTAATCCTTAATTCTTAAAAAAAAAACTCTGAAAGGAAGAGGGAATGCTTACATTTTATAGGTGAGTAGACTGATGTGTAGAAAACTTATAAAACTCTTTCAAGAATATGCAGCTAATTAGTGATGAGCTGGGGTTAGAACCAATTTTGTTGACCTCAGAGCTCATGTTCTTTCCTCTCTATCCCTGAGCTTAAAAAGCCAGACAGCAGCTCACCTTGGAGCAAGTGAGGCCATTTTATGCCAAGTGAGATTAGTCAGTCACAAAAAGTAAAAAAATCGGAAGCTCTCCCTAATATGCAGAAACTAGGGAGAAAATGGGTCATAGGAGGGACTCTAGACGAAGGAGAAACCTTAGATGAGCAAAGAAGGCGACCTAACTGAAAGTGATGGGAGGTAGGGAGGGAAACACCCTAATGCACATGATGTACATTCGCAAACATATCAAAGTCAATGACTAAGCCAAACAGGAGAAGGAGGGAGGGAGGAAGGAAGGGGGCAGGAACTGGGAAAGGGTTAAGTGTTAAATGAGGACTGTGTGCATGTATGCCTCTATCAGCTTGTACCTCATTGAGATGTAGGATTATAATGCACCAATAAAAAAATAAATGTGCAAGAAACTCATTTAGGTCCACTAAAAATAGTCTGATACACTATAAGAACATTTGAAGTTTGCAGAGTAAGAATGGAAATTCAAGAACATGAGCCTCGGTCATAAAGGGGGAAAAAAGGTTAAACATTGATGTTTATTTTTCTATATAATTCTTGAACCATTTGTGACTGTGCCAACAGCATTTAATGAAGGTGTAGACCTTTCTACCATGAGAATCCACGCTGTTCATTGCTGATGGGTGAGAACTGAGTCCCTTGCTAGCAGCATAGAGTGGGTGCAACTGCGGAACAGGCAGCAGGCAAGGTGAGACACCAAGTCTTAATCAAAAGTCCTGGGCTGCTTCCTGGGAGCAGGTAAGAACTTTCTACAGTACCCCAAAAGATATCACAGGCAGGGAAGTTCACAGTCCACTTAAACATCTACGTGATTGTGAAGGATGCCCAGACAATATAGCTCATGAACTTTTCAGCCAAAGCGTGTAATTGAAATCCTAACACTCACAAGTGTTCAGCAAACTCAAAAAGGAGCAGATTACTGGACTCTGGTTTTTTTTGTTCATCTCTGACTCTTCAGTGCCTGATTGGGGGACATGTTGGAATTTGTTGACTTGATTAAATGAAACATGTTGAAGTACATTTTTCTTATAATTGTTTTTTTTATTGGTGTGCAGTAGTTATACATCATAATGAGGTTCAGAGTGGTAGAAACGAAACGTAGGTGCACACAGCACTTGTGTTTCCCTTGGCATCCCACCCTCGTTTTTCTTATAATTGTTACTAGCTTTGGTTATATGCTGGTGCCAGACTCTTAGCCTTCATCGATTGACTTAATGATATCAAAGGAAAATCCAAATTCTTAGGTGGTAGGGAGATTAGAGAAGAGACAAGTATAGTAATTTGAATAAGACTAGTAAAAACAATAGTAATAGCTACTTTTTATTAGGATCTGTTTATCCATAATCTTCTAATGTATTTTTATGCTCTAAATTCTAATCTTCAAAAGACATATTAATTCATTACTTTATAATGAATGCTGCCTGAAGTAGGAGGGCCTTTGATTAGGTTAGACTAGACCGGTTTTCTTTTATAAAACAAAGAGATTTTTCATTAAATATTTGTTTCAGTGGGATAGGACCTGTGTTATTACCATGACATCTAGGTGAAGTGTGGATTAGCTTATACGATCACAAATGATTTTTATGGGATCCTACAAAGAGTTAAAAAAGGACTTCTGTAAGGGGAGAAAAGAATGGCTAGGATTTCACCACTGTGGTCTCCAGACCACACACACACCGATGTTAAGATGGACTGAGAGACACAAGAGCCCTAGGATGATAGAAAGAGAGTGGGATCGATGAGCAGACTTAGAAAGTGCAGAGCAAAACAAAACAATCCGACTGAAAGGTAGAGCCCCATCAATAGGTCAGAGGGTTAGAGATGCTGAGCTAAAGAGGAACGACAGGCTCCTGAGATGGAGAAATTCTGCTGACTGATTGCCCGGATCAATAGGAGGGAGCCTGCTAGAACACCTCCTCCTGTGTAATGCTGTCACACGTCTGCCCCAAACAGCGCTCCCTTCTGTCCCCAAACTGTTCATCTTCATCTTTCTGGTGCAGATTTCAGTATCATGCTTAGCGTCTGTTGTGGTCTCACTGTTCTAAGTGTTGGGTTTATGAAAGGCTGAGCTTAGTTGAATGCTATAGTTATTGACATTGAATACATTTGTGCACATTTCTGGGTGGCCTCAGTCCCAAATGCTGGCCCTGAGGCTAGCTGTGTCAGAGTTATCTTGAAAGGACATGCAAATTATAGCTTTGCATGTCCTGTGCCTGGAGATTCTTGATATGCTGGAGAGTGCCTAGGCATCTGCATTTTTAGAAGTGCCTCAGGGGACTCTGATGCAGTGGTTGGTAAGCTGTTCCTGTGAGATAGTCTTTAAGACTTTGCTGGCCATATGCCTCGCTCACCATCACTGTGCTCTGACATCGTAGCACGGAAGCGACCACAGACAACACATAAATGAGCAAGTACGGCTGTGTTCCAGTAAAATTTCTACATAAAAGCAGACAGTGGAGCTGGGCATGGTGGCGCACCCCTGTAATCTCAGTTCTTGGGAGGCTGAAATAGAAGGATTGCAGGTTCACGAACAGCCTCAGCAATCTAGTGAGACCTTGTTTCAAAACAGAAATTGAAAAAGGACAAGGAGTGTAGCTGGAGGTAGAATGCCCCTGGGTTCAATCCCAAATACTATACACACACACATACAAAACAAAACAAAACACAACACACACTACACACATGTAGCAGGTTTATTCAAAAGTTAAACACAGCGTTATCATGTGATCCAGAAATCCTACTCGTAGTATTTACCCCAGAAGTAAGGAAAGCAGGGACTCAAACAGATATTTGCACATGATGCAGAAGTATTGACAGCAGGCTAAAACTGGAATCAATGTAAATGTCTGTCAGTACACAAATGGATATAAAAAACAAAAACAAATGATATAGATAAATGCTATTCCATTTTAAGGAGGAAGGAAATTCTATTTCATACTCCAACATGGATGAACCTTGAAAACATGAGGTGAGATAACCAAACATAAAAGGACAAATACATATGATTGCATTCATATGATGTTCCTAGAATATGCAAACTCACAGACAGAATGTGCAATGGTGGTTATCAGGAATTGGAGGAAGGGAAGACCGGGGAGTTTTTGCTTAATGGTGCTATGATGAGGGCATTCTAAGGATAATGTGACCACATACAACGTGGGTGTATTCAACACCATTGGATTGCACACTTGAGGAAGCTTAAATGGTAACCCTTTTGTTGTATGTATTTGCCTCAATACAGAAATAAATGTATACACACATAATTAAGGAATGGCAAACAAAAACCAGATACCAAATGTCAGGAGGCATGGACTTAGCACACAGGTGTGGTAACCAGCCCTTGCCCTAAGGAAGGAGGGAGTTATTTTTAGAAACAGAAATTCCTGATGTTTGACAGCCTGTAAATTTTGCCAACTTCTATGGAAAACAAAGCTCTCTTCCGGTCCGATTCAGGTCAAATGGCATCTTATCTTATTGTAGTCTACTCTAGGTTCGTTACTAAGTCCTGGATAGTGTTTTCCATGGGGAGAGATTCCAGATGCATGATTTGCCATTAGGTGTTTCTCTGTATCTCTCTTCCTCAGCTCATCTCCTTGGACTCTTGTGTTAGTTGAATTGCTTTTCTTCCATGCAGGAGAATAGGAGAGGACAGAGAGATTGAAAAGGTTCTTCTCAAGCCACCTGTTGTTGGGTGGTGTAGAAGTCTTTTCCCATTCTGGAAGTGTGAAGAGCTTGTGTTAAGCGCACTCCCTTCAAATGTTATTGATTTACTTGTGTTTTACCAATGATAAAGATCAAACTTTTGCAAAATGCCTGTTCGGTTAATGAACTAGTACAAATTAGTGAGGCTTAATTATTTACAAACAAATGGCATAGCTGGGCATGGTGGCACATGCCTGTAATCCCAGTACCTGGGAGGCTGAGAAGGGAAGATCCCAGGTGCAAAGCCATCCTCCACAACTTTGTGAGGCTCTCAGCAGCTTAGTGAGACCCTGTTTCCAAATAAAAAATAAAAATAGAGCTGGAGGTTTAGCTCCAAGGTAGAATGCCCCTTGGTTTAGTTCCCAGCACCACACACACACACACACACACACATGGACATAATTTTTATATATAAAACTAGAATGACATTTAAGATGCAACAATCATAGGTATTTTATGTATAGAAGTTTCTTTGATCCAGCAAAAAATTTTTACTTTAAAGATTGAAGTGTGAAAGGATATAAAACGGATTCTTTCTTCAAAACAGTAACCTCTGTCCTCTTGGTTTTCTGACTGAACATCTCAGAGAAGTCAAAAAATAGCACACCCACGGGGACTTAATGAACTCAATGGTGAGGGCAGATAGATACACGAAGGACACTTTTAGGTTTGCAGCCAACCATCATGGTGAGCTGAAACTGCTCTAAAAATTAGCCTTTTTAAGCCGGGCGTGGTGGCGCACGCTTGTAATCCCAGCATTCGGGAGGCTGAGACCGGAGGATCCGGGTTCGCGGCCAGCCTCAGCTACCTAGTGAGGCACTCCACAACTTAGTGAGACTCGGTTTCAAAATAAAGAATAAAAAATAGGGCTGGGGGTATAGCTCGGAGGTAGAATGCCCCTGAGTTCAATCCCTAGTA
>PVLC010016485.1:0-35368 GCA_004027655.1 Graphiurus murinus | reverse complement strand
TACTACTGAATATCCCCAGCCCTTTTTTGTTGTTTTATGAACCTGAGGTCCTCCTGCCTCAGCCTCCCATGCAGCTGGGCTTCACAGATGTGTGCTACCATGCCCAGCTTGTGACTAGTGAACATGAGACGTATGTGGGGATGACATCATCCTGATGAGCTTAGTTCTCTTAATTTGGGCCACCGGGAGCCTCATGGTGGTCCGGTTCACTTTTGGATCTCTAGGTTGAATCTTTGCTGGCCAATAAGTAATGTGTGGAGTATACCCATATCATAAGTTTCTAATGATACTCTCCCTTGGCTTTATTTAGTCTAAAGAAACTATATTGTGTAAGGTAGCAGTGCAAGCAGGTATTAATCATAGACTCATATAATACTCTGATATTCATGGATTTTTAAAGTGTTTATGTCTGAAGGAAGATTGGCTTGAGGAGTAAAGGTGAAAGTGTTCATTGGGCTTCTTAGATTTAAAATTTTAGTTTTTTTCTCCTTCCCTATTAGTCTCCTTTTTACCAAACCTTTCTCTCCTATCCTGCCTTAATTCCTTTCTGAGAGTATATCCTTATCTGTTTTAGATTGAGCTAAACAGAATATTATAGTTTCACAAGTTACTAAAACAATATTCTCATTAATATATGGTCTTTCTTATTTCTGATTAAAATGTTTTATTTCTTTAGTGATTGCTTATTTCAAATTTTTAATTTTTATTTCCTCCTTTTTTTTTTGCAGTACTAGGGATTGAACTCAGGAGCATTCTACCTCTAATCTATACCTCCAGGCCTATTTTTTTTTATTCTTTATTTTGAAACAAGGTTTCACTAAGTTGCAGAGGGCCTCACTACGTAGCTGAGGCTGGCCACGAGCTCAGATCCTCCTGTCTCAGCCTCCCAAGTACTGGGATACAAGCGTGCGCCACCACACCCAGCTCTCCGTTTTCTATTTTTGACATTGACTTTATATTATCTTTTCCATGTGAAGCAATGCCTATCTCTTGTTACCAAGCAAAGGTAACTCCTATGTCTGTCTGTCTGTCTCTCTCTCTATCTCTGAGCTACACCACCAGCCCTTTTTTAATTTTTATTTTGAAACAGGGTCTGGCTAGGTTGCTGAGCCTGGCCTCAAACCTGTGATCCTCCTGTCTCAGCTACCCAAGTACTCCCAATTGCAGGCATGCACCACCACACCCAGCTTGTGCCTCTCCTATTTAGAATCAGTGGTCTTCCAAGTGGAGTATACAGGCCTTAGTAGATGTATAAGATGCTTTTGGGTTTCTATCTCATCCTTTCAAATGATTAAATTTTCCATTTTCTAATGCACATAATATCTCAGTACAATAGTATGTTTATTGTTTATAATGAAATAAACATTTGTACATTGGTATGCATGCTATATTTTGACATGCGGTCCCATAATAAAAATATTTGGAAACCACTGACCAAAGAGTATTAGCCAATAGACTCGCATATACTGAGATACAGCAATCTGGATTCTTCTCAGGCACTACGGGCTAGAAGACAATGAAGTTTCTCTGGGTAAACTGAGCAATACACTTACCAAATGATCTCATCCACCGTTTGTAAATACTGGCGTAGTCATAGCCAGAAGACACCATATCAAATCTTTTATTATTAACTGCATACATAATTAATTGAGCAACACAAGATTAATATCACACACTGCATTATTAATTAAATTCACAATAAACTGCTTCATTAACATTGGCTCTATAGGTCTAATATTAAAACTTGCAATTAAAATTTTCCATTGCCTGTAACAATAATCATTCTGATTTACAAGATAATAAGACCCTCAGCATATCAAAAAGTTCTTTATAATGAGTTAATTTTGAAAACCAAACTAATGGAAGTTATGTATACTCAAGCTAATGATTATTGAACATATTCAAATAGAAGGCCTTATCCTACTAGCCTCCAGTTGTCCTGGGGGATGGATTTTTAGTTAATTGCCCTCCAAACAAATCTTGACAATACTAGTACCATTGGTAGTTATTTGAACGAAAAACCCAAATTTCTCTAATTTTGAGTTCTAATTTTACTACATTCTAAGTTGATGGTATATTTTCAATTACATTAATATTCCACTATTAATGAGACCACATGTAATAGGTTGAAGTGATAAGTTTTATTTCATTGGAATATGCCTCACTAGCACATATAGTTTTTTCCCACAGAGAGAGTATACATAGTTGAAACCATCCAATCACTGTTTCTTGAATAATAATAATTTTGTTTTTTATAAAAAGACCAAATAATGACAAAGGAGGTCTTTGAAGAATATGCCAGTGGATGTAAAAAGCAATGTTGTAACCCAATTCAGTTTATTTTCCAAAGGTGGTCTGTGATGTGTGCAGTCCTGCAGGGGTTGGAGGTATAGCATGTGCTTAGCATGCACCAGGCCCTGGGTTTGAGGCCCAATGCGTGCCTGCACATGCACACACACACACACACACACACACACACACACACACACACACACACACCAATTGTCATCCAAAACTATGGATCCTTGCCTGACAGAGCCTACAAATGGGGAATTCTTGGACATGTATTTTAAGAGAGAGTATAAGCTGGGCACAGTGGTGCACACCTGTAATCCCAGTACTTGGGAGGCCAGGACAGAAGGATTGCAAGTTTAAGACTAGCCTTAGCAATTTAGCGAGACCCTTATCAATTTAGTAAGACTGTTTTAAGACAAAAAATAAAAAAGGGATGGGGATATAGATCAGAGGAAGAATGCCTCTGGGTTCAATCCTTTGTCATACACACAGACACAACAACAACAACAGAGGGAGCATAATATAGTGATGAAGAGCATGGGTTGTAGATAATTTAGATTTTGCCTCCACTAATTTCTACCTATATGCACATTGGCAAAATTGCTTATTTTCCTGAATCTTTATTTCCTCATATTTAAACTAATATCTATCCCCAATAAGATTTTATAGAAACTGAAAACGTTCATCATATTCCTTATTATTATCACTTTTATTTTTATTATTACTGCTCCAGAACAATCTGGAGGCTGCAACCCTAGGGGCTTGTGTGCCAGGTATCAGGAGAAAGGAAGAAGTGCCTGTCTCCATGGTCAACAATCAGTGTTATGATTTGTAGATGAAGAGAAAGCCACAGGGCTAGTCTAAGACTGATGGGCAGTTCTGGGTATTGATTCTGGTAGCCTAAGGTAAGGGTTCCTTTCCTCGAGCTACATCTGATGTACTGACAAATAGCACGGCAACATGTTCCAGCAGATTGAGTTGGAGTCCCACAATCGTTCTTGATGAGATTTTGATTACATGGTCAGTCAGTGAACCCGTTCTACACTCACCCTTTAAAATACAACTACAATTGGTGAAAGACATTTTTCTGTATTTCAGACCCCTGGGGGCCCTGGAGCGAGATAATAGAAAGGCACTCCTCCACTTAGTCAGGATTGTCATGGTTACCTAATGTTTCTCATGACTCATGAGTACACCCTGCTCTCCTATAAAGTAGCATTTGCATTTCAAAGAAACCCACATATTTAAAAATTCCCTTCTAAAAGCACTTGTTTCAGTGGGGAAATAGAATGAAGGTCTAGAAAAGTTGGAATTTAAAAGAGTTAAGTTTTATTTGCTGCAGGAATTTCAATAATAAAGGTTTTATTAGAGCTATAATTGCATATCTATAAAACATAGACCAAGGAACAAATTCAGGGTTTGCTTACATGGAATATTGGCTCAGGACTAATGGCTTTTCTTTTCCTTATCACAAGCAGCTCTATCATTAGCACAAAACTTCTTACACATTCTTATCAATTTTTATCACATTTATCACTCACCATTAGGATAAACAAAGTTTAAAGGAATCTCAAATATGTAGTATCTTCTTAAGGTCTTTTTTCTAAGTGCAGGTGACAGTAGAATCTGAATTTGATGACATTATTTATTACTAACCACTCTTTTTTGTTTTTGCGGTACTGGGGATTGAACCTAGTGGCATTATACCTCTGAGCTACACCTCCAGCCCTATTTTTTATTCTTTATTTGGAAACAGGGTCTCACTAAGTTGCCGAAGGCCTCACTAAGTAGCTGAGGCTGGCTGTGAACCTGCAATCCTCCTGTCTCAGCCTCCCACATACTGGGAACACAAGCGTGCGCCACCATGCCCGGCTCTTGGTTTTGGCACTAGAGAATCAAATCCAGTGACATTCTACCTCTGAGCTACAGCTACACTCCCAGTCCCTTTTTAAAAATTTGAAAGCGTCCTCACCATATTCCTGAGTGTCTCACTAAGTGGCGGAGGCTGGCCTTGAGCCTTTGATCCTCCTGTATTAGTCTCAAAAGTACTGGTATTACAGATGTTTCCCACCAAACCCAGCCCAATCACTCTTTACATAAGCAAATTAGATGTCCTAATTGGTGTATCATGTTATATCCAATTTGAAATATAAAAACATTGTGAGAAGCTGGGCGTGGTGGCGCACGCTCAGTACTTGGGAGGCTGAGACAGGAGGATCCAGGTTCTTGGCCAGCCTCAGCTACTTAGTGAGGCCCGCTGCAACTTAGTGAGACACTGTTTCAAAATAAAGAATAAAAAAAAATAGGGCTGGGGGTGTAGCTCAGAGGTAGAATGCCCCTAGGTTCAATCCTCAGTACTGAAAAAAAAAAAAACAAAAACAAAAAAAAAACATTGTGAGAAAAATTTTGGTACTGAATTAAAAATGGACTATTAGCTGGGACATAAAAATCTGTGTTAGATAGACAGAGTTTATAGACTCATATCATATAATGTGCTGTACTATTTAATTATCTTATCACATTAGAAAATCTAACTTTGACTTATAAATGAAACTGGTTGGCTACAGGAGAGGAGAGTAATCTGAATCACAGTACAATTTCTTGACATTTAGTAATTTTAACTGGATATGTGCTTCTAAAATGAAAAAAAGACAACCAGGCATGGTGGCCCACTCTTGTAATCCCAGCATTAGGGAGGCTGAGACAGGAGGATCGCAGGTTCACAGTCAGCCTCAGTTACTTAGTGAGGCCCTCTGCAACTTGGTAAGACCCTGTTTCAAAATAAAGAATAAAAATAAGGTTGGGGGTGTAGCTCGAAGGTAGAATGTCCCTAGGTTCAACCCCAGCACCAAAATAATAATAATAATAATAATAATAATAATAATAATAATAACAACAACAACAAAATAAAAAGAGACTTATAACCCAAATTGTATATAGGGTTTTGGTCAATCTCCTTATCCTCTTCTGATCTCATCTGTGAAGTTCAGCAAAATAACCTGTGTGTTTAAAGAGACAAGAATTTCTCCCAAGTCAAAAATGCCTCTGTTTTGGAAAAGGTCAGTGAAGATGAAGAAATGCGGGCTACTGAGCAAGGAGATACTTGCATCTTCCTTCAACAGTGTCTCAAAGATGCGGCAAGCCCCAGGCAGGACAGCCGAGAGACATTCCAGGGAGACTGGATCCTAAGCCCAGCACCTGCAGCTTTGACAAAGATCGCCATTTCCCTCGCCTGCAGAAGATACCCTAGAGCCAGTGAGCCTGAACCACTTTTGCAATCCAGGACGAGATGTGTCTCAGCAATAACCCACGTGGCGGGGCGGCCTTCCTGATAGCCCCGCTCCTATGTTTAAACAGCTTTTGGTGAGCGAGAGATCCACTGCCAGAAATGAAGCTGATTTTTCTTCCCTCGTGGCAATATGGGGGCTCAAAGTTTAAATTCTTCCAATGCACCATCTTTCCCCAAGGGAGCAAGGCTCCCATGTGGCTGTTAGATTAATGGCCAGCCCATTTGTCAGCACAGCAGGGTCCCCGGGCCTGGATGCCCTCCCATCTTTGTTGACTCACCTTGGATTCTACAGGGGAGCAACATCCACCCTTCCTTTAGCAACTTCTCCACTCGATTCTAGAAATTCAGACGCGAGTTTTATTGCAGCTAGTTTTAACACCCACTATGACCTCCACTGAGAGGATCAGAGCTGCACATCCTAGTCTATGTACTCCTCAACCTTCATGCTAGCCCCTAATTTCATTATACACAGGACACACTTTCACTTGCTGCTAAATTAAGTGTACATTCCTCCCTTTGAAAGGCATACATCGAAGGAGGAGATGTGTATAGATTTCCAGAGTCAGCAACACTGGGAGGGGGACTGCTGAACCAACCCAGGGGGTTAATAGTAGCATTCCATGCAATTGGGGAGTACTTAATAAAAACAAGAGGGCAATGAGCCAGGTGTGGTAGTGTATACCTATAATCCCAGTATTTGGAAGGAGGCTGAGACAGGAGGATTGCAGGTTCAAGGCCAACTTCAGCAATTTAGCAAGTTCCTCAGCAATTTAGCAAGACCCTGTTTCAAAACAAAAAATAAAAGAGGGCTGGGGGTGTAGCTGAGAGGTAAGATGCCCCTGGGTTCAATCATCAGTACCAAAAATAAATAAATAAAAATAAAAGGGTTGGAGGTGCTGGGCATGGTGGTACACACCTTTTATCCCAGTACTTGGGGGGGGGGTCTGAGACAGGAGGATCTCAGGTTCAAGGCTAGCCTCAGCAACTTAATGAGACCCTGTTTTCAATAAAAATGGGCTGGAGGTGTAGCAGGGAGGTAAAATGCCCCGAGGTTCAAGCCCTAGTACCAAAATGATGATGATGATGATGATGGAGCCAGGTGTGGTGTGCACGCTTGTAATCCCAGTACTTGGAAGACTGAGACAGGAGGATCACCGGTTCACAGCCAGCCTCAGCTAGAATCTAGTGAGGCTCTCCGCAATTTAGTGAGACCCTGTTTCAAAATAAAGAATAAATTGGGCTGGGGGTAGAGCTTGGAGGTAGAATGCCCTCGGATTCAATCCCCAGTACCGAAAAAATAATCAATAAGCCTGAGGAACTGTGATGGAGAATACAAAGTATTTATTTTTATTTTGGGGGGTACTGGGAATTGAACCCAGGAACATTGTACCTCTGAGCTACACCCCCAGCCCTATTTTTAATTCTTCATTTTGAAACAGGGTCTCACTAAGTTGTGGAGGGCCTCACTAAGTAGCTGAGGCTGGCCGCAAACCTGCAATCCTCCTGCCTCAGCCTCTCAAGTTCTGGGATTACAAGTGTGCATCACCACGCCCGGCTGAGAGTATTTCTGAAACAACTACTAGGAGACTAGTGAAGCCCAAGGGCTTTCCCTTTCCCCTTTTGTTTCTGAGGAAGCCGCCATTTCCTGGTAGAATGCACACATGAAGAGACTTCCAAAACTGAAATTAAGTCTTCCTGGTGGGGGGTGGAGGCATATAAGTAGGAAGCTCCTTCCTTCCTTCCTCCCTCCCTTCCTTTCTTCCTTCCTTTCATTTTTGTGGTACTAGAGATTGAACTCAGGGACATTCTACCTCCAAGCTATACCCCTAGCCTTATTTATTTGAAAACAGGGTCTCCCTAAATTGCTGAGAGTGTCCTTGTGTCGTGTCTCAGCCTCCAAAGGACGGAGGAAGCACATTTTCATCGCCTTGTCTCTTCCCCGGTCTGGTGCTATTCCCCTCGGTTCCATGCATGACTCACCTAAGAATTCACCTTCAACCACCTGTTTGCACAAGATTCCCCCACCTTGGGCTCTTCTTCCAGGAAGCCCCATTTGAGACATCAGAGGACTCATTTATATTATTTCTGTGTCTTGTCTATCTGTCTGTCTGTGTTCTCCACTTTTCTTCCCACAGTCAAGCCAAGTCTGTACTTCCTTGCCTCATTAATTTTGTGGCAGGACTTCCCAGAATTTGTTTCCCCAGAACCTAAGTCCATTCTGGAGAACAGGGTTTGGGGAGAGAGAGATTTTTCTCATACTAAAAAGAAAAATCATCCCCCGCCCCAACACACACACACACACACACACACACACACACACACACACACACACACACAGAAGGCAGAAGAGAAAGGTCTCCATGTCCCTTGAGTGGATGGGATTTGGGGCCTATTTTTCCAACATCCCAGAGAAAAGAGTAGGTACTCAAAGCCTATTGCCATGTGATACACTTGGAAGGCTGGCCCTTCCCCAGGGCTCCCCCTATCACCTAGTCCCCTCTACACCAATCATACCACTTAACTGGGCTACTAACTGGCCTATTAAAAGGCTCATGGAAACACGGGTGATGGGCATCACAGTTAAAATTAGTGTGGAAGCCGGGAGTGGTGGCGCACGCTTTCAATTCCAGTACTTGGGAGGCTGAGACAGGAGGATTGCAGGTTCACGGCCAGCTTCAGCAATTTAATGAGGTCCTCTGCAACGTAGTGAGATCCTGTTTCAAAATAAAAGAGTAACATCGGGCAGGGGGATGTAGCTCAGAGGTAGAATCCCATGTATCACACACACACACACACACACACACACACACACACAAAAAAAAAAAATTAGTGTGGAAATACATGCCCCCATATTTTGGTAATGTGTAACCCCAGAACCTTGGCACTACCTCTAAATCACTGCAATAGGATATCTCGCCATCCTAGTAGGATGGCAATTTACAGTCTACATAGAATTCTTCTTAGAAAACAAAGACATCTAATATTTTTTCATACCCCAAGTCTTAAGAATTGGATTAATATCTGCTACTTGAGAAGATAGCAAACGGGGAAGGTTCCAGTAATTACATTTTGTTATTATGAAACATTCTATTGATAAAATGTTTATGAAGCATTTTCATTAACTAAAGAACGTGATACCCTGCAATGTAACCTGAGAAATGAATTCCAGGACATCAACAGTATGGCTGCTATTAAACACACAGAACCACGTTTTCACACAGAGAAACAGACAAGGTGTGGTCATTATTTGTGGCCTTTAAAAAATAGTTTTTCATCCTTACAGCTTTCTGTATTTTCTAAATTTTTTTGTAGGCAGGATTGATGTTTTTCAAATCAGCTGTTCTTTCTATATATTTTTTTTTAATTAGTTAATTTTTTTTGCAGTACTGGGGATTGAATTCAGGGCCATTCTACCACTGATCTTTACCCCAAGCCCTATTTTCATTTATTCTTATTATTATTATTTTTGCAGTACTGGGGATTGAACTCAGAGGCATTCTACCTCCGAGCTATACCCCCAGCCCTACTTTTTATTCTTTATTTTGAAACCGAGTCTCACTAAGTTGCGGAGTGCCTCACTAGGTAGCTGAGGCTGGCCTCGAACCCGGATCCTCCGGTCTCAGCCTCCCGAATGCTGGGATTACAAGCGTGCGCCACCACGCCCGGCTCTATTCTTATTTTTTGAAACAGCATCTCGTTAAGTTGCTGAGGGTCTGGCTAAATTGCCGAGGCTGGTTTTGGACCTGGGATCCTCTTGTGGCAGTCTCCCAAGTAGTAGGATTACAAGCATACACCACTTCTGCTCTCCACTGCAGGTCGGTCAGTATAAGTAGTTTCAGGACCACCACCTGTCCTGCTGCCACCAAGCCCAGATTCTGAGTGGTGCCCATATTGCTGCAGCTGGTGCAAGTAGGAGGCGGTGCCTTCCGCTGGTGAGTGTGCCTCGGGTGTGTACGGGACTCTGAAGTTGCAGTCAAGCTAGATCTGGGCTAGCAGTGCTTGGGAGAGAGGGGGGGAAGGAAATGAGGCTTTGGGCTTCTCCTCCTACTGCATGGCCAACCTAACCATGGTGGAGAATGGCCTGGCAGACCCAGACAGATGTAAGCCAGAACCAGGCAGGATCAGGGCAGTAGACAATGCTTAGTGGATGCTCCAACATCCCAGTGTGGGGCCAAACCCCCAACCTTTCCCTGTTCAGGCTCCAGGTTGTCAAGCCTGTCACCTCCCAGTGCCAGATTGCTCAGATCCCTGACAATAGCTCACTGCCCACTGCCTTCTCAAGTCACCAGTGCCAACCATGGAAACAGAAAGACCTCCCAACTTGCAAACTGTGCTGCTGCCCTACACCCCCGTCCCGGGAGTCTGTAATCAATAGGCACTTACAGGGAGCTATAGCGGCCAGGACGTAGGGTCTCCTCCTCTCCATCCTCCTCCTTCTTTGGCCCTGCGAGGAAATAGGGAGCTGATACCTGAGCAAGGATTGCTATCTGGACTAAGACTTCAGCGTCTCAGCTTTTGATCACCAGAGGCCACTGGTGAGCTGGGGTCCCAAATTTCGTCTCCCGTTATTAGCAAAGCAGAGGGCAGCCTCCCTTCCTTCCCTTTGTCCACCAATGTGCAGGGTACTGGGCCTCTTGTTCATTTTAGTCTTTGCACACACAAGGTTGCTGTCTTTCTCTGATTACTAGAAGAGACAGCAGCACATTCTCCCGGACTATGATGGAATTATCTTCATTTAAGAAAAAAGATTCTTTTTTTTTTTTTTTTTTTTTTTTTTTTTTGCAGTACTGGGGATTGAACTCAGGGGCATTCTACCTCCGAGCTATACCCCCAGCCCTATTTTTTTTATTCTTTATTTTGAAACAGGGTCTCACTAAGTTGAGGAGGGCTTCACTAGGTAGCTGAGGCTGGCCTCGGACCTGGATCCTCCAGTCTCAGCCTCCCAAATGCTGGGATTACAAGCGTGCGCCACTACACCCGGCTCAAGATTTCATTTTTAAAAGGCAGGCATCAGCTGGACAGAGTGGGGTATGCTGGTAATCCCAGTACTAGCCTCAACAACTTGGCAAGACTCTATTTCAAAATAAAAAAAAACAAAAAAACCAAAAAGGGCTGGTGGTGTATCTCAGAAGTAGAATGGCCTTGGGTTTCATTCGATTCCTAAACCACACAAAAGTTATGTATCATAAATAATAATTAAGACATAATGGGTTTTACATATCATTCAAAGCAATTTTAATGTCTTCTACATCTTGCTATCTGACAACACCCTGACTTCGGTAATCACTTATGTGAGGGCTTAAAAATCTGCTTATATGCCAGAACCAACTGACCTTTTTTTCTGGGGTACAAGGGTGGTTCAATGTTGGGAAGCCATTCATTCAATTATTCATTTATTCAACAATTTACTGAACACCTACTACCTGCCATGCATTGTTCTTTTTTTTTTTTTTTTTGGTACTGGGGATTGAACTCAGGGGCATTCTACCTCCAAGCTATACCCCCAATACCCCCAGCCCTATTTTTTATTTTTTATTTTGAAACAGGGTCTCACTAAGTTGTGGAGTGCCTCACTAGGTAACTGAGGCTGGCCTCGAAACCGGATCCTCCGGTCTTAGCCTCCCAAATGCTGGGATTACAAGCGTGCGCCACCACGCCCAGCTCCATGCATTGTTCTTGATGGTGTGGTTACATCAGAGAATTCAGCGGACCTAACTTTCTAATCCATGGCCCTTAATTCTAGTGAAAGAAATGAGCAATTAACAAGATAAAATATATAGGAGATTCATAGATTGCAATGAGTACAAAAAAAAGAGAAATTAAAAAGCAGGAAAAGGAAGCATAAAGTTAAGATAGGTTGAATTTCCAGAAAAGATGACCAGGACTACTTTGGAGATCAGTATGGAGGAGGCTCAAAAGACTAGGAGTGGAACCACCATATAATCCAGCTACACCACTCCTGGGTATCTTTCCAAAGGAACTGAAGTGAGAATATTATAGTCGTACATGCGTATCTATGCTTGTAGCAGCACAATTCACAATACCAAAATTATAGAACCAGTCTAGGTGTCCATCAACAGGTGAATGGATAATAAAAATGTGGTATATATCCACAATGGAATTTTTACTCTGCCATAAAGAAGTAAAAATGATGTCACTTGCAAGAAAATGGAAGGAATTAGAGACCAGCCAGTCTCAGAAAGTCAAGGGTGACGGTTCCTCTCATATGTGGAAACTCGAACAAAAAGAGGAAGCAAAAGGGACTTCAGTCAAATGAGGAGAAAAACAGTAAAACAGTGGAAGGGGACTGAGGGAGGAAGGAGGGGGAATGAGGATTGAGGAAGGAAACAGTTCAAATAAGGTTAAATCCATACAAGGTTTCACTAGTGATCTCCCTAACATGAGGGAAACTGCCATTTGGAAGGAAACACAATACGCATTGCACCAATAAAATAAAAAAAAACAAAAAAGATGACTAGGGAAAGACTCACTAGGAAGGTCACCTTTCACAAAGACCCCAAGTCCATGAGGGATGTATGTCTAGGGGAAGAGCATTCCAGGCAGGGAGCTGAGCAAATGCCAAGGCTCTGTAAGGAAACATACCCAGTATGGCCCATAAACAATAAGGAAGGCAGGGTGACTAGAAAGAGCAACAGAAGATGAGGCAGAACACAAGGTTGAATAAGACAGGGCCTTATCAGTTGTACATTTGTATTTATTCTAAACAATGCAGGGAGAGGGTGGGGAGTGGAGCCAGGGCACAGTGTTCGAATGTGCCGAGAACACACTGTAGGAAGGCCAGAATGGTAGGGAGACTGGTCCATCTACATCACTCATTACGACAGCAAACTGTTAGAGAATAGAAACTTTACAATCAATGCATCTGATAAAATAAGTCAGCCATTTGTAATTAAAAAAAACTACTTGGAAACTAGAAATATGGAGACTTCATTTATAGAGTGAAGAATTATGTGTAGTTTAATGATTCATTCTAGGTTAAATTAAGTTAGATATAAAAGAAAATATCCTTCACTAGAAGAAGACTACAGCAGAACCTCAATGACTGGCAAATTTATCATTCCCTGTGGGCTACCAAGACCACATAACTTACGGCTTGGCTCCACTCATTGATAATATTTCCATATACCATTTTTATGATCCTGGTAAACATAAGTGAAAGTAACCTTGAAAAAAAGAATACATCAGAAACAGCAAAAGTTACCTTAAACGATGAAACAAAATAGACATTCCCATGGACTTAAAGAACAAAATCAGGAGGCTTGCAGAGAGGTCCTGGTCAAATGCAGAGAAGGAAAGGGAAGGAGGCATAAATATCAGAAAGCAAGGAATGAAAAATCAGTACAGTCAATTGCCTATAGCATATACCTAAGCAAATCAAATGAGTAATACAGACCACAAAAATTGGCAGGAAAATGTATGGAATTAGAGAACATTATTCTAAGTGAGATCATCAAGTCTCAGAAACTCAAGGGCTATATGTTTTCTCTCAGAAGTGGAAGCTAAGCCGGGCGTGGTGGCGCATGCTTGTAATTCTAGTACTTGGGCAGCTGAGACAGGAGGATCACAGGTTTGCAGCCAACCTCAGCTACTTAGTGAGACCCTGTTTCAAAATAAAGAGTAAAAAAAGGGGTGGGGTAGCTCAGAGGTAGAATGAATGCCCCTGGGTTCCATCCCCAGTACCGCAAGGAAAAAAAAGTGGAAGCTAGAGAGAAAATAGGGAACAGACAGAAGTTCACATAAATGAGGAGAGAGACCACTAGAATTGTGGAAGAAGATGGGGGAGGAAGAAGGGAGAAGGGAGGGAGAAAGGAGGCTGGAGGAAGGCAGCTGACCAAATAGTATTATGTTCCAATCTGAAGGTATCAGTACCAACCTTACTCGTATCTGCAGTGGGAGGAGGGGGTAGCGGATGGAGTTAGGAGGGAAACACACCGAGATGTTGTGCGCAAATATGAATGTATCACTTTGAATCTCACTATGGTGTATAGTTGTACTGAGCCAATAAAATCCTAAAATGTTTTTAAATTAAAACAGAATTTGTAATTCAAAAAACAGCATTTCAGCCACAAAGACTGTATTCGATACCTAGCAAGTGATATAAATTACTTAACTAAGGAAACTTGAAATTTGATGACCAAGTGTAAAAACAGAGTAGAGCCAAATGGAGTTTTCCTACCATATTCCCAAATCGGATAGCTCCATTTAAAGATGTTATGTTCCTCAAGTTCATCTGCAGATATACTACAATAACAATACAAATCCCAATGCTTATTGTTTTGTTATTTCTGCTCAATTTGGAACTTGATTAAACATAAATTCACTTACTAATATGTGCATTAAAATGTTGGAACTTATTAGCAGTGGCTGGGAGTGGAAAAGATACAGCAAGATTTTTTCTCTGTATACTTTACATATTTCCTTATTGTTTTGCTTTTGCTTTGCTTGTTTGTTTTCGATGCTGGAGATCAAACTTAGGGCCTTGCACATTGCTGGCCAGTGCTCTGCCACTGAGCAACATTCCCAGCCCTGTCTTGAATATTTACTACCAGGAGCTGGGTGTGGTAGCAGATGTTTGGGAGGCCAAGACAGGAGGATTGTAGGTTCCTGGCAGGCCTCAACCTCTTAGTGAGCCCCTCTGCAACTTAGTGAGGCCCTGTTTCAAAATAAAAGAATAAAAAAATAGGACTGGGGTATAGGTTGTAGGTAGAATGCCCCTGGGTTCAATCTCTAGTACCATATTACCAGAACAACAACAACAAAAGAAAAACAAGCCCTAATCTGAGTCATTATATAGGAGACTACCCTTTTGGACATTGTATTGGCTCTTAATATCTAGGGGAGGGGTGAAGGCCCCTTTAGAAACTGATAAGGTCAAAGACCTCTAATCCCATCCCCCAAAGTGCACTTAGTCATACAATCGCAAACAAAACCTTGCAAGTGAATACAATTTCAGGGGCTCCAAAGAGTTGGCCCGGTGAGGAGGGCCACGCCTACCCTAGGCAGTGGGGATTGCTGACTGGGCCTGAGGGGATACCAAGGTGCTCTGGAGTTAAGAAGGCCTAAGAGACTGTGCCTCTCAGGCCAGGTGGCAGCAGCACACAGAATGTTAAGAGTGGCATCCTCCACCGACACTGGGAATAAGGACTGACAGCAACAGGTAGGCCTGGAAGCCTCCCCCAGCAATCGTGTCTTCAGGCTTCATGGAAATTCTCAGCTGCAGAGGCCAAGTGGGACTAGGAATCTCTTCTATGCATTGTGGAGTTACCCGTATGGGGCTTTGAGGGAGGATAGGGGCCAAAGGCATTTACTGAGATTGTCACGTTGGCCTCAGGTCCATGTATATTTTTGTAGTGAGCAAAACAGTCAGGTATGTGGAGGATGAGAAGCTCTAGAATATGGGAGGATGGCGAAAGGCACTTCCTACCCCCCTTGGCAGGGCACGGAGGATTTGACTCCCGTGCATCCTTCATACCCTTAGTTTCCTTGGCTTCCCGGCTCTCCCTTCTGCTCACATCTGAATCGCTAAACTGGAACCTAATCCATGGACAGGTGTTCAAAACTGCCACGGTTATAGCCAACAAATGACAGGAGTCAGCAATGGTTTAGGAATATTAAATAAATGTGTTTTTCTAACAGAACAAGACAGGTTCATTTATTTATCCAACTTAAAAGCTGTCCCGGAAGAAGAAAAAGCATATTATTTGTCCAAAATAAATAAGATCAGACAACTGAACATCTCTCCATGAGTCGATTTATAGATCATCTGGAAATATGCTTAACTTGTTGAGAAAAAAATTCCATTTCTCAGTGCTCAAATACCCCATTGTGTTCCAAAATTGATTTCCTATGTGGTCAATAGAATTCATTTTCCATGTGGTAAAAATTAACCAAAATGAATGGTGTCTTCCAATGGATGCAGGAAGTTTTTGTTTTTTAACTAAACTCTTTTTCGTTGCTGCTTCCCACACTTGTTTTATTGTAATTTTACTATTAAAATAGTGTAGATAGGATCCGGGTTCTCGGCCAGCCTCAGCTACCTAGTGAGGCCCTCTGCAACTTTGTGAAACCCTGTTTCAAAATAAGGAATAAAAAATAGGGCTGGGGGTGTAGCTCGGAGGTAGAATGCCCCTGGGCTCAATCCCCAGTACTGCAAAAAAAAAAAATAGTGGAGATAGTAGTTTTAAAGACAAAACAGGAATATTCCAGAAGTACAGACCTCTCCCCATTCCTTGTCTCCTTTCTGATACCATGGCGGGGCTAGGCAGGGGCTGGGGTTTGGAGGTGGGGCAAGGAGGAAATGTCCACAGCCCAAGAAAGGATGTGAAAATTCCCCAACAAAAACAGTAAAAATTGTCAATAGCTCTCCCAGAAGATGCAGCTCCTCCCCCGTAAGCCGTAACCCGTAACCCGAGAAAAGCAAATTCTTACAGGGAGAAAGGGCTACTTCTGGCCTCTGAAATACAAAGACAAGTTATGAGTGACAGGACCTGATGTGGTGGGGTGAGGTGGGAGTGGGGATAAAGGAGGGGGCTCACACTCTGGGTGGGAGTGGAAATTGGGGACCCAAGCTTACTGGAGATGCAGCCCTCACGTGACCAGGAGCTGACGTGGGCAAAGGTACTTAAAGCTCTGACCGTCGTCCCCCATTCTCCTCTGGGTACCAACTCGATTGCTCTGCGCACCGCCGTGCATTTAACCCAGGCGAGAAGGAGGAGGAGGAGGAGGAGGAGGAGGAAGAGGAGAAATTTTCCCGGATCCCGGCAGGTGGGTGTGAGGGTGGACATGGCTTCCTGGGGATGCGGGAGTCGGAGGCCGCGGGCGCTTGGGCCTCGCCAGCTCCGGGCCTGCTGTCCAGATCCCCCGAGCTCAGACGCATCCCATTTCGGTGGGCGGCGGGGAGAGGGGGAGGGGAGGAATAGACTTGGAATCCATTCGCTCTCTTCCTCTCCCAGCCAGTGTTTTGGTTCTATTGTTTATTATTTATTTATTTATTTGTGGCTTGGGTTTTGACAGGCCCCGCACCCCACATCCCGTCCTGTTTGGAGAGGAGGAGGGAAGAGAGATAAACGTGGCAGCGCACCAGAAGGCCAGCGGGGAGGTTGGGAACAGGGGACCCAAGGGGCTTGCGATTTGAAAACAAAACGGAGGGTTCACTCCCACCCTGGCTTCGCAGACACCTCCCCTCCCCCCCTCCTACCCTTCCCTCCCCTCCCTCCCGCCAGCCCAGTGTCCTTCGGGGGCGCTGAGAAATGGGTGTGTCAGCCTCGGCAGTAGAGATGGCGGGTTGGACGCGGCCTGGGCTTCGCAGGAGGGGAGACCCCAGGAGAATCTGGTGTTAAACCGCCTTGCTAACTCCCAGGCTGCTTTCCAGACACCTCTGGCCCGCACAGCCCTTCACCCGCGTCTTTCCAGTGCTGGAAAAGGAATTCGGGTATGCAGAAGGAGAGAAATGGTGGCGATCGGAGCATTTGGGTGAGGGGTGGGAGGCGGGAGGCGGAGCTAAGAGGGTAGAAACAACGGAAATTCACGACCCCGAAACCTAGCAGGCAGACGTGGGCGGTCCGGCTCTGCAGGCTAGTGCAGGGGGACGCTAGGCCTGGGGGCTGGGGACTGGAGAACGGCTGGCCATTGGAGGGAGACGTGACTGCCTGGCAGCGATCCCCCACACCCGACCCATCCAGATTTCGTGGTAGCCTCGCCTCACCCCGCTCCGGCTTCGGTGCAGAAGGGGTGTGGCGGCGTGTCCCGGAGGAGAAATGGCGGCCGGGGGCGGAGCTAAGTGGAGGGAGGGGAGGAGTGCCTGTGGAGCCTGCGCAAGAGGCGGGAAGGGGGAGGGGGCCAGGGTGGGATGCGAGGGGTGGGAGGGATTGAGAGGTAGAGTCCTTTGAGAGGCTCGAGGGTGAATACTAAAAGGCAATTACCGGGACTCTTGTCCTGCCAGCTGTCCCATCCGCCAGGCTCTCGGTCTCCAATGTCTGCAATCGCTATTGCTGCCTTTCAGTCTGTCGCGAGCATGAAGCTCTAACCGAACGGAAAGAAGAAGCAGCAGCTTCTTCTGAATCCTCGGAGGTCAGTATTGAGGGTGGCAACTGTCTGGGCTCCCCTGGTGTGGGTGGGGCAGAAATCAGAGCAGAGTAGGACCAGCTGCTCCTCCTGCCTTTTCACTTTCTCCCTGAAAGACACCCTTGCACTGGCCTGTCCTTTTTGGTGCAGGGAAAGGGGCGTGGCATCCGCTTTTCACGGTTCAAAATTTGAGGAGAAAGGGAAAGGGAGCCCTAATGAGGGAAAATTTTTGACCAGCAAGAATGCAGATCAGGAAGGGAACCAGAACACGTTCACCAAAAATTCAAAAACACCTTTTGTGTGATCTTGTCTTAGGTCTGTCTGCCTTGTAGACTGTGTGCAACTGCAGGCTCAGTGGAAAAGAGCGAACGGCTCGGCTCCTGATCCCAGCAAGTTGGTAAGTGCATAAGCACCATCGAGGCACCCTTGGGTGGGGGAGGGGGCATCAGAGCTGAAGCTGAGATTTCTTGCTCTCCACCAGCTTTCCATACTGCCTCGCAGCCCCGCAAGGACAGGGAGATTGGAGATGTTGGCACCCAGAGGGCAAGCTAGGGTTGAAGATAATACGACCTGGTCTCTAGATCAGCGAACAAAGGCCCTAGCATCTGTGTCTGGATGCTAGCGCACCCACCAAAAGTAGGCCTAGAGGCAGAGCCCTAAGCCTCATTTCTAACATTTATCCCGAGGTCCTACTGGACGCGCTGCCTCAGCAGAACTTCCGAGCCTGAGCCGAAGAGCCTTGCCTGACGTGCACGCATCCCGCGTGGGCAAGCCAGTTCCACGCCCTGGATCAGAGGATCGCCCCAGCTGCACCATGAGCCGCGTTCGGGATGCTGGCTGCGTGGCTGCGGGAATCGTGATCGGAGCTGGTGCCTGGTACTGCGTCTACAAATACACCGGGGGAAGAGACCAGAAGAAGAAGAGACTGGCTAAGCCCAAGAACCGGGCCGCGGCGGGGGCGGGTGCCAGGGCTAGAGCTGGGCTAAGGGCCGGGTTCACTATTGACCTGGGGCCAGGATTCAGTCCCCCAACCCGCGTCCGCGCTGAGGCCGAGGACAAGGCCCGGGATGAAGCCTCTGCTCCAGACGCGGCCCGAGCTGAGGCAGTGGTCCCAGCCGTACCCAGCGCTGAGCCTCCGAATGGGACAGAAAGCCGGGCTCAGGAGGCAGAAAGGGCTAGGGTTGGGCCTAAGGCCGAACCAGTAGCCGGGGCTGCAGCAGCCTCTTCTCGGTCGTCACCTCCCAAGGTGAAAGAGGCTTCCACCGCTGCAGAGGCCCCCGCAGTGGCAGGGGCTCCCAAGATGGCCGATGCTCCCACTGCCGCGGAGGCTCCTCGGGCCACAGCGCCTCCCAAGGCCGCAGCGCCTCCCAGGGCAGCGCCTCCCAAGGCCTCAGGGTCCGCCGCGCCTCCCGGGGCAGCAGCGGCTCCGGGGGCCGCCTCGCCTCCTGGGGCAGCTGCACCTCCCAGGGCAGCCGCATCTCCCGCGGCTCCGGCACCTCCTAGGGCGGCAGCGGCACCTCCTAGGGCGGCAGCGCCACCCGGGGCCACAGCACCTCCTAGGGCGGCAGCGCCACCCGGGGCAGCAGCACCTCCCCGGGCAGCGGCCCCTCCCAGGGCGGCAGCAATTTTAGTGGCCACCGTGACTCCTGCCGTGGCAGCAGCCGCAGAGGCTCCTAGGATGGTAGCGCCTACCCAGGCCGCCCAGGCTCCTAGAATGGCCGCACCTGCAGAGGTGGCCCAGACTTCGGCAGCCGCCACACCTGCTAGGGCAGCAGCACCTACTGGGGCTGCAGAGGCTCCCGGGACTTCAGGGTCCTCCAGGCCAGCCGTACCTGCCAAGAAAGCAACCCCTGGGGCTCACACTGGGGCTATCCCCAAGGCCGGGTCGGCCGCTGGAGCTGTGCCCAAAGGTGGGGCCAAGGGTAGATCCAGGTCCCGGGCTGGAGGCAAAGGCAAGGGCAAAAAAAGCAAGGTTGAAGTTGACGAACTGGGAATGGGCTTCCGCCCTGGCGATGGAGCCGCAGCTGCAGCTGCAGCCTCCGCTAATGGGGGGGAGGCTTTTCTAGCAGAGATCCCCGATTCTGAGGAAGGGGAATCTGGGTGGACTGATACAGAGTCAGATTCGGACTCGGAGCCCGAAACCCAGCGCAGAGGGAAGGGGAAAAGACCAGTTGCCATGCAGAAGCGCCCCTTTCCTTATGAAATTGATGAGATTCTGGGTGTCCGAGATCTCAGGAAAGTCCTTGCCTTGCTGCAGAAATCTGATGACCCCTTCATCCAGCAGGTAGCTTTGCTCACCTTGAGCAACAATGCCAATTATTCATGTAACCAAGAGACGATTCGCAAATTGGGAGGCCTCCCGATTATTGCAAACATGATCAACAAAACCGATCCCCATATTAAGGAAAAGGCCTTAATGGCCATGAACAACCTGAGTGAGAATTATGAGAACCAGGGCCGTCTTCAGGTGTACATGAATAAAGTGATGGACGATATCATGGCCTCTAACCTAAACTCAGCAGTACAGGTAGTCGGACTAAAGTTTTTAACAAACATGACCATTACCAATGACTACCAGCACCTGCTTGTCAATTCCATTGCCAATTTTTTCCGTCTGTTGTCTCAGGGAGGTGGAAAAATCAAGGTTGAGATTCTGAAAATACTTTCGAATTTTGCTGAAAATCCGGATATGCTGAAAAAACTTCTCAGTACCCAAGTGCCATCATCATTTAGCTCCCTGTACAATTCGTATGTGGAATCCGAAATTCTTATTAATGCCCTCACTCTGTTTGAGATTATCTATGACAACCTGAGAGCAGAAGTGTTCAACTACCGAGAGTTCAACAAAGGTTCCCTTTTTTACTTATGCACTACATCTGGGGTGTGCGTTAAGAAAATCCGAGCCTTAGCAAATCACCATGACCTCTTGGTGAAAGTGAAAGTGATAAAACTAGTGAACAAATTCTGATTGCTTTGCACTCTCAAATGACGTGACATTTCTTGGTTTTGCAGTCTGGACACATTGAAAATGGAAAGTGATGGCTTTGCCGCTTGCTCATAGAGTAAAGGGATCCTTTCAGTTGCCAGTTTTGAATAATGTATCATCCAGAGTGATGTTATCTGTGACAGTCTCCAGCTTTAAGCTGAACCATTTGATGAATACCAAATAGTCCTCTTGTGCTGAAACACATTTGTGATTTTAATCGTGCTGCTTGGATGGAGTATTTTTACTGATTCCTCTGTGTGAATTGACAGTGAAACTGTCCATCATGACTAGCCTACTCTGCTATTATTTGTTTTGACTTGAATTTATCCACCAAAGACTTCATTTGTGTATCATCAATAAAGTTGTATGTTTCCAGTGACAAAAAAATTGGTTTCGTGCTTTATTTTAAAATAAGACGAAGAAGCCAGGTGTGGTGGCACACGCTTGTCATCCCAGTACTTGGGAGCCTGAGACCAGAGGATTGCAGATTCGCAGCCAGCCTCAGCTACTTAGTGAGGCCCTTTGCAACTTAGTGAGACCCTGTTTCAAAATAAAGAATAAAAATAGGGCTGGGGATGTAACTTGGGAATAGAATGCCCCTGGGTTCAATCCTAGTTCCCTAGTACTGAAAAAAAAAATCAGACGAAGAGATAAGGAACATAAATGCCGAGGATTACTAGCAGTATCCACGAGCACATGCATATCATCAAATAAGCTATCTGCTTAAAAGAAAGCAGAGCTCTCTGAGAAAATGTCAATGAGCAAGGGTACACTTAAGCTGGGCCGAAAGGGCAGTCCAAGAGGGGGAAATGGTTTGAAAAAAGGCAGATGGAACTGGAGAATGTTACCCTCAGGAACATTCACCAGTCTCAAAAATGGAATGCTTGTATGTTTTCTCTCAGATAAGAAAGCTAGATAGAAATTGGGAAATAAGGGCAACCTTAGCTGGAGGAGGGGTTTAGGGGAGGGAGGAGGGAGGACAGAGACTTAAAGTAGGTCACAGGTGAAATAATGCTATGTACCTATGTTAAATTAGCAATGCCAATGTCAAAGACATGTACGGAGAAGGGGAAGGAGGGGGTGGGGCCTGGAGGGATCTGCTCCAAGAGTCGTGTGCATGTATCTTCCTATTGCTCACTCTGTATTTATTTAAATATATATTTATTTAAATAATTTATTTGCATACAAGCATTTTATTTAATATATATGAAACAAAGAAAGGCACAGAGGTGGGAAATCATTCCTGGGATAGGAAGAAAGCCAGTTTGCCTGGAATGGGAGCCAGGGCAAGAAGAGAGATGAGAGACAAAGGTGATGATTTAAGGTGAGGGAATTTTAAGGAAGATCTTAAAACCAAAGCTGAGATACTGAAATGTTATCCTGTCATATTCTAGGAGGCACTCAACATTTTTTTGTCTTTTTTTGGTACTTGGGATTGAACCCAGGGGCATTTCACCTCTGAGCCATACCCAAGCCTATTTTATTTTCAAACATGGTCTCCCTAAGTTGCTGAGGCTGTCCTTGAACCTGTGATCCTCCTGTCTCACCCTCCCAAGTACTGGGGTTACAGGAGTGTGCCACCATACCCAGGGGCACTGAACATTTTTGACAAAAAGGTAAAATAATCTGGCAGCAATTTTCAAGATAGATTTTAGCTGGCATGGGATTAGGGGTGGAGCCTGTAAAGGAGAGTATTTGTTAAAAAGTTCTAATGAACCAAGTGTGAGATGATAAAGGATGAAATGGGGTTATAACTAAAGGAACTGTTCAGGTATATTGGTTATAAGATACAAAAACCAAAATAAACAATACCTGCCACCTGTCACTTGGCTGTGAGTGGACAAAGAGGGAGGAGTTTATGATTGGGTGCAGGTACTGACAGGGACAACTGTGAGGACTGCAGAATAACAAAAGGAGTTCCCATTTGGCATGAGAAAAAAAAGTAGTATGGCAGAAATAAAGACTCTTCTTTTAAAAAAATTTTATTAGTGCAATATGTGGAAGCTAGGGAGAAAGTGGGACATAAGAGGGACTCCAGATGAAGAAAGAGAAACCTTAGATGAGCAAAGAAGGTGATTTAACTGAAGGTGATGGGGGGGACACCCTAATGCACATGATGGACTTTCACAAACATATCAAAGTCAATCACTAAACTGAACCTGAGAAGGAGGGAGGGCGAGGGAGTGGGGCGGGAATTGGGGAAGAGTTAAATGAGAGATGTGTGCATGTATGCCTCTACAAGCTTGTACCTAACAAAGATGTATGATACAATGCACCAATTAAAAATAATTAAATTAAATTAAAAAAATAAAAATTCTGTATTAGTGCATTGCAATTATACATCGTGGGGAGGCTCAATGTGATAAAAGGATATAATGGCTCTTGATGCAGAGCAGTAATTGGTTTCCCAGGGCTAGCAGTCCAGGTCTGCCTGCCTTTGGAGAGGGGCAGAGGTGAGACCTTTCTGGGAGTCCCCATCTCCACTCCCAGCAAATGCACCTTCCTTCTTTACCCTCCCTGGTCCACTGAAACAATGAAAAGAAAAAAATGGAAAGGGTTCCAGAGATTCTTCCAAACCCAGCCTGCTCTTTGGACATTGCTCACAAAATCATTTTTGTGGTTTTTTATGTTTTATTAGTGCATTGTAATTATACATCATAGTGAGATTTAAAGTGATACAAACATATATACACACATCACTTGGTGTATTCCCCTTCACATTCTATTCTGTATTTTTTTTATATAAAATTGGACTTATAATGTGTATGGTAAGGCTATAGCAGGGACAGAAATAGGGACTCCTGGAATGGGGGTATATACCAAATGGACAGATTGGTTTTCTATATCAATATAACTTATCTGGAGAACAATTTGATAATATTAATAAGAGGCTTTTAAAAGTGTACCTGCTCCTCAGCAAAGCATTCTAGCTGTAGCATTTCTATTCCTAAGGGAATAATAAAATAATTGTACACAGAGGAATAGATGAAGCTGTTCACTTCAGCGCTGGTTCCAAGAGGGGAAAACTAGAAGCAACTTACCTAACAGTATGGAATTGGCTAAACAATACATGGTACATTTGTGCAGAAAACACATTATACAACTATTAAAAATTAATATCTACGCTGGGCGTGGTGGCGCACACTTGTAATCCCAGCATTCGGGAGGCTGAGACCGGAGGATCCGGGTTCACAGCCAGCCTCAGCTACCTAGTGAGGCACTCCGCAACTACTTAGTGAGACCCGGTTTCAAAATAAAGAATAAAAAATAGGGCTGGGGGTATAGCTCGGAGGCAGAACGCCCCTGAGTTCAATCCCCGGTACCGCAAAAAAAAAAAAAATAAATAAATAAATAAATTTTAAAAAATTAACATCTATTTCATATCATGGTGATTAGGATCAATAATAGTATATTTTATACTTGAGCATTGCTATAAGTGTAGATTTTAAGTATTCTAACCAAAAATATGATAACTTTGTGAGGTAATGCATATGTTAAGTAGCTTGATTTTAACCATTCCATAATATACACATATGTTAAAACATTGTGTTGTGCCCCCCAAATACATACAATATTTGTCAATTAAAAAAAAACACTGTGAAGCTGAGCATGGTGGCGCATGCTTGTAATCCCAGTATTTGGGAGGCTGAGACAGGAGGATCCGGGTTCGAGGCCAGCCTCAGCTAGCCTCAGCTACTTAGCAAGGCCCTCCACAACTTAGTTAGACCTTGTTTCAAAATAAAAAAATAGGACTGGGGGTGTAGCTCGGAGGTAGAATGCCCCTGGGTTCAATCCCCAGTACTGCAACAAACAAAAACAAAAAAAAACAAAACTATGACGTGCTTCTATATTGACATGAAATTATATTCACCATATATAAAAGCCAATGGCATCAGTCAAAAAGGATCACACAATTAAAACTGGGTGAAAATTTTTCAGAAGTTTATTATGTACATCTCTGTATTTTTTAAATTTTTATACTTGTATTGGTGCATTATAATTATAGATCATGGTGAGAGTTGAAGTGATACAAATATATGTGCACACATCACTTGTCTTTCCCTTTACATCCCACTCTGTATATTTTTTACATAAAATTGGACTTTTAATGTGTGTTGGTGGTTCTCAATATGTAGCCCATGGACTACTGCAGGTCCCTCAAATCATAAAGTGAAAATTATATTCAAAACAACACTAGCATGTTATTGCTGTTTTCGTAGCATTGGCATTTGCACTAATGGTACAAAAGCAATGATATGTAAAATGCTGATGCCTTAGTATTGATCACGGCAGTAACTATACCTGTAGTAATTGTATTCTTTATAGTCACACACTCGGTGTTAAGATCTGGTTTCAATTCAAATGTTTTTCATAAAGTCCTTATTCAAGCTGGGCATGGTGGTGCACTTCTGTAATCCCAGCACTTGGGAGGCTGAGACAGAAGGATTACAGGCTCTAGACCAGCCTCAGCAACTTAGTGAAATTCTCAGCAACCTAGAGAGACCCTATTTCACATAAACTTACCAATCGAGCCAGGCGTGGTGGCGCACGCTTGTAATCCCAGCATTCGGGAGGCTGAGACCGGAGGATCCGGGTTCGCGGCCAGCCTCAGCTACCTAGTGAGGCACTCTGCAACTTAGTGAGACTCGGTTTCAAAATAAAGAGTAAAAAATAGGACTGGGGGCATAGCTCAGAGGTAGAATGCCCCTGAGTTCAATCCCCAGTACCGAAAAAAAAACAAAAAAAAACAAAAAACAAAAAACTTACCAATCACTGTGCTGAGCACGGGAAGCAGAGGTGGGAGGGAATAGGATGGACCTGGGGGAGGGCTCAATGAGTGCAGTGCATGTATGCCTCTATCACCTTGAACTTCATCAAGATGTATGATTACAATGAACCAATAAAATAAAAAAGGGAAAAAATAAAAATAGGTCTGGGGGTATAGCTCGGAACTAGAATGGCCCTGGGTTTAATCCCCAGTACCACACACACACACACACACACACACACACACACACACACACACACACACAGAGTCCTTAATCATAATAAAATTATCATTGTTGTGTTAACAAGATGACCCTAGATGAGGCTAGACCCCAATTTTTTAAATCCTAAATAAAAAGAATCTGAAAAGGTGTCAGTCCTGGAACACTGTTTTCTTTCGAGTGATGTAGAGAAGGTATTTGAGCTTATGCATTGAAGACCAGTGCATCAGCATCTTTTGGCTTGATTGCAGCTATTGAGATAATCCAATCATTTCCCTTTGTTCTGAGTAACAGTGGAAACTTTCATCTCCTACAGGTGAAACCGATTCCCATACAGAGCTATATTGTCTGGTCTTAGGAATAAGCAAATAATCACACAGTAGGCAAATATTTAATAAATTCTGGGTTTCTATGTCTTAAATGACATTGCATGTGAAAAATAACAGAATAGCCCAGGTGTGACTGAGACTTAAAAGAAGAGTTCTTTGAAAGATTTAACTCATTAAAATAATAACAGAAGCCAGGTGTAGTGGTATAAGCCTGTAATCCCCCTACTTGGAAGGCTGAGACAGGAAGATCACAGGTTCACGGCCAGCCTCAGCTACTGAGTGAGGCCCTCCGTAACTTAGTGCGACCCTGTTTCAAAATGAAGAATAAAATAGGGCTGGAGGTGTAGTTCAGAGGTAGAATGCCCCTGGGTTCAATTCCCAGTACAAAAATAAATAAATAAATAAATAAATAAATAAATAAATAAATAAATAAATACAATAAGCACTAGGAATTGAGCACCAGCTAAATATTTTTCTATTATGCCTGAAATGTGCCTATTGAAACATTCTTTCGACATACTATGGTTTTTACATTGTATGTCCAGGTCATGGGTACAGTAGGACGGTTCTCAGGACTATGTTTGCACCTAATAGTCATGGTTTCATGCTTTCTTTATTGTTCTACACAAACAGTTAGATCAAGGAGAAGTTTATAGTCTCAGTCCTTGCATTTATCAGGTGATAGTCTTATGAAAAAAAACATGTAACTGCAAGGACTGGGAATACAGAGATACCATTCTAGCAACAGAGCACAAGGATGAAGTGATACAAACTCTTCTTGGGGTCCCAGGAGCTGCATTTGTTTCCACCCTTTAGCAGGCAAGATTATTTAACATTTCTCCTACTTGTAAGATACATCACCCTCCATTTTATTTTTCTTTTTTTTTTTGAGGTACTGGAGATGGAACCCAGGGACATTCTACCTCTGAGCTATACCCCCAGCCCGTTTTATTTTTGGTTTGGAAACAGGGTCTCTCTAAGTTGTTGAAGGTCTCACTAAATTGCTGAAGTTGGCCTTGAACCTGCAATCCTCATGTCTCAGCCTCCCAAATACTGGGATTACAAGTGTGCACCACCATGCCAGACCATAAATTCTCTTTATATGCTTAAGTAAAAGCCTATAAACTAAGGGTAAGACGAGAAATAGAGTAGTAAACAACAGACTCTCAAGAAAATATGGAATAATGGGGTTGTGGTGGTCAAAGGGTGAGATTTCCTTCCATAGCTGGGGTTCAAAATTAATAGCCTACTATTAATAGTGCTTTCCCTCTGACAATAGGTCCTAGGTGACAAGTCGTTGCTCATCTAAAATGATTTCAGGAAGATGAGAATTGAGTGCCATCAGATATAAGGACACCAAACAACTTCCGGTGAAAACAATGAGTATGCCTGAATATAAAATTTGATGTAAAAGACAAAAGAAAGAAATTAAGGATCCTACAGCAAGAATCCCTCTTCATTTAAAGCTGTCAGACAGACCTCTTGAAGAATGAGTTTAGAAATTAGCCTTGCCTATTACTTAATTGTAGTATCAGTTTAATTTGCCACCTTCCCAGATTTCCTTAGTGAAACTAGGAACACTAATAACTGATATAGGTCATTTGGGATCCTGAGCCTCTGGGCTTTGAAAAGATAAATAAAAGAGCAATTTGTCTCATATGAGACTCATTTTTTGAAATATTAAACTATCTTGGGTCTGGTGGTGCCATTGCAATATCAGAACAAAAAAAAAAAAAAGAATTATCGATTTCTGGTGTGCCTGACTTAAGAGCATATGTTTAAACCAGTATTGATAATAATGATTATCCTTAGACTTAAGTTAGATATGAATAGTAAAATTTCAAGAAAGGCCACTAAAATAAAAAATAGTGTGTAGTGTTTAAAGGAGTAAAGAAAAATGCACTAAGAAAAGTATATATATATATATATATATATATATATAATCCAAAGGAAGAGGAGAAATGAGAAAAATGAAACAGTTTTGAAAAAGCAAGATGAAAAGAAAGCACACAGTAAGTGAAAATGGGCCAAACTTACTCGTTGTACAATCCTGTTTTTAAAATCAAGCTACATGTTAAAGAACAAGCATGCAGAAACTTTGGAAGCAAAAAATATACAAAAACATATACCATGCAAGTACTAATCAAAAGGAAACTGGACACAATCAAGCGAGCATAGAATAGATTTTAAGACAGAAATCATTGTTACAGATAAAGAATAAGTGAATGGTCAAACTACATTACATTCACATCATGGAATACAATTCAGCAATGAAAAGGAATAAACTACTGATACTGGGTGGATCTTAAGAGCATTATAATGAGTGGGGGAGAATGTCAAAAAGCCAAATACTATATGATTCTATTTTATAATATTCTGAAATGAAAAATATAGAGTGACTGAGAATAAAGGTTGCTAGGGTTAGTAGAAGTGTGTGTGACTAGAAACAGGTAGCACAGAGGAGATTTGCAGTGCTGGACTACATCTGCATCGTGATTGCAGTGGCATGACAAAACGGCACAGAACTGGACACATGTTTTGTAGCCATGTCAACTTCCTAATTTTGAGATTGTACTATAGTTATAGAAGATGTAAACATTGGGGGAAACTATGTGCAAAGTACAGAAGGTCTCTGTACTATTGTGCAATTCCCTGTACCAACATACTTCAAAATAAAAGTTTTAAAGATGATGATAAAATGTACAATTCATCCAAAATTCATCCACATCACCACAAAGAAAAATCAGAAGTAGATACCACAAGTCAAAAGATTAGTAGGTTTGACTGCATAAAAATAAAATAAGAACACCATAAACTAAGTGATGACAGATAGAGGAAAGATACTCGCAATGCCTTTAACAAAGGATTAATAACTGACCTATGCAAAGTACACCTGACAATCCAAAAGAAAGGACAAGAACACACTGCCCTAAATCAATAAAAGATATAAAAGCATATTTGGAAAAGAGAAAACCAAAATGCCAAGAAATACATGAAGTGGTGTTCGAATCGTTATTAATCAGATAGCTGCTAATTCTGATGTAATCCACTCACACCTACTTGGCTGGTGAAATCAGAAAGAAAGCTAGGTCATGTCGCTTGTTGCTGAGGGGAGGGTACAGAGTCAGAGGAACACAGCTGATTAGAGTTTAGACTGGCTCTGATATTCCAAAGAGCAATCTTACAGAATTTTAATTAATTATACATATACCCTGTAGGCTGACAGTCACATTTATTTTAAATATGCATTCCAGAACATTTCACACATAGATCCGGAAGGGGATATGCATGAGGACATTCATCAGTGTTCGAGGTAATGGGGAGTTGGAAGCAGTCTAGATTCCACTTCTAGGAAAATGAAGAAGTAAGTTAAAGAGGGACTAACACTATATTACATTAAGCAACAGTAGAAACTGAACTAGATGTACACAAAGTAACATGGGTGGATCTTTAAAAAAATAACGAGTGGAAAAAACAGAATGAGATCCACAGAACCATATTACTATCTAAATTCGTGCATACATAATGCAGGTTTTAAAAGGAACTCAAAATATACACATCAAATATCTTAGAATGGTTGCATATGGGGAGGAGGATGGAAGCAAAGGATAGATATGAAAGTAAACAAAGTAGTAAGTGAATAAGTAAGAAAAAAGGAAGAGTTTTGATTGCACCAATAAAGATAGTATGTGGTGGAGAAAATATTGTTAGTAAAATTCTCATCACAGGAGGATCTGTCCTCAGAAAAGGACAGAGAGGAAGGAAATTCATTGACATTGTAGCATGAAAGTCTAAACTGAGGCCCTCAGCAACTTAATGAGATCCTGTTTCAAAAAAAAATAAAATAGGGTTGGGGGTGTAGCTCAGAGGTAAAACACCCCTGGGTGCAATCCCTAGTACCCCCCAAAAAAGTGTTTATGAACATGCTCAGGTATCTGATAAGCTTTCAGGTGGAATCTTTCTAAATGGTGAGACTCCACTTTGTGCAAAAGGAAGAACTTTGAGACCCAGGGAGTCAAGGTGTGAGAGATGCAGCGACGGCCTGGTTCTCCCTATTGCATCAAAAAGGGGGGAGATGATGTCTGCCTCCCCTTTCCCCACATTCCAGAGCCTCTCATCTCCCACATTCACTCCAAAAATATACATGAACAGGTGACCAGGGTGGTGATCGATTCATAGCCTTTAGTTCCTTCCCTCCCTCCCTTTCCCAATTTCCCACAGAGGTAGCCCAGCCCCAGCGAAGGGAGGAGCCTGGTTTCTGCCCTGAAGACCAGAGCAGATCTCTTCTAGACCCCTGCTTGGAGCCGGGAGGAGTGACTGCCTGCCTGCTCTCTGCCCTTGTTCAAAGGGCGTGGGTGGCAACATCCCTGGACACCATCTGGCGCCCCCTCCCCCGCTCTGTAGCCTGAGGGGAGCAGTGTGGTAGGCCTCTTCTGGGATCCTGGGAGGTGCCTACCAGTGCTCTTTACCAGTGTTCCTGCGGCCAGGCTTAGTTTAGGCCAATGTCTAAGGAACTCTAACCTGGTGACCATACTGAATAACAAGTGTATAAATTCCTGGAAATTGTATATGTGGTCGTGTGTTGAGAGTGGGGGAAGGGTGGGCGTGGGGTTTCCAAGAGAGGGAGGCTGTAAATACCAACTGGCGTTGTTTAAATTATTTTATTGGCACACCGTAATTATGCAACACAGTGAGATTTAAAATGATACATTTGTATATGCACATGACACTTGGTGTGTCCCTCCGCACCCCCCTCCTCCCTTCCCATTCAAGTTGGTGAGATTGGTAGTGCTACCATCATAAAGGAACATATATGAATATTTGATCTGTTTCCTTCAAGTCTCCTTTTTCCCCTCCCCGGCTCCCTTCCCCAACCTCCTTCCACTAGTCTACTGGCCTCTCTCATCTGAAGTCCCTTTCGTTTCCTATTGTGTCTCTAGCTTCATATGAGAGAAAGCATATGACCCTTGACTTTCTGAGACTGGCTGATCTCACTTGGCGCAATGTTCTCCAGCTCCATCTATTTTCCTGCAAATGACATAATTTTGTTCTTTATGGCTGAGTAAAATTGCATTGAATGTACATACCAGTTTCTTTATCCGTTCATCTGTCGAGGGTCACCTAGTTGGTTCCATAACTTGGTTATTGTGAATTGGACTGCTATTTATAGATAGAGCATAGATATGCATGTATCACTACAGTGTTCTGACTTTCATTGTTTGGGAAAGATAATTCACCACACTCATTGCATCCTCCTGGACCCTTCAGATATGGCAGCTCTCTGTTGCTGATGTCATCCTTGACAATGTCAAGCAGACATTGACCAACTATCTTTCTTTGGTGTGCTGGGGATTGAACATGGGGCCTTGTGCATGGTAAACATGTGCTAGGTCCATATATCCATATAGGAAAGTATCAGTACTAATCTCACTAGGTGTAGTGCTGTGTGCATGTATGTTTGTATCACTTTGAACCTCACTATGATATTTAATTACATCATTATACATTATACACTTATAAAAGTATAAAAATGAAATGCACTAATAAAAAACATCTTCAAGAAAAGGAAGAAAAATGGCACGCTCTTTTCCGGATTTCAGTGAGAAAGTACATGACAATGTTTAATAGTTTCTGTGTCTGCCACTTCATCCCTTAGTAAATCATGATAAATTCTTTCCTTTCTTAGGATTCAGAGAACATAAACAGGATGAGCCCATTGGGAAATGCTATCAGCTGTTGGTGAAGCATCTATGTAGTTTATTTTCTTTTACCCTGCTTTCTCCTCAATACTAAATTCTTTGCATAGTTCTTTTAAACGACAACGAAGGTGATCAATATACAACAATGGTAGTTGGAACACTGGGCTAATGTGGAACAGAGACTTGGTAGATAGGTCACAAGAACAGATAAATTTTGAGTAATAGTCTAAAGTACTTTCTGAAAATCTTTGGAAAACAGTATATACAGCAAACTGTTGATTCAGCAAAGAATAAACACAGAAACACAAGATTGATTTCAATAAAATTTCAGCTTTGCCTGTACCCCAAAAGATTTGAGGCTTTCCATTCTCCAAATTTCTCCAGTCTCTTATATTACATCCATGAGTGACTATTTATATCTAGTGTCTAAATTTCAAATTTTATATTATTTCCCACTGAAATAGAACTATTGGAGTTTAGCAAAGAAAAAAAAACACCCATAACAATATTACAAATAATTACAAAATTAAAGCAAAGTATGATTTTCAAATCTAAAAGCCCTACAGATTTAATGAAAAAGGCAATGTCACCGTTGGGAATTTAATAAGCAGCAAAGAGGATCAAGTGAAAATGTAAACAATAAATGAAAATTACAAATAAAAAGACTTTTAAAAAACCTGGAGGACTGATCCAAATGGCCCGGCAAAGAAATGAATTCCTAGAATGAGAAAAGGCAACATATAAAAGAGAAGTAAAAGGTAAAGAAACATTAAACTGAGGATGTTGGCATATACCTGTAATCCTAGTAGTTGGGAGGCTGAGACAGGAGGATCACAGGCCAGCCTCAGCAACTTAGTGAGACCATGTTTTAAAATTTAAAAAAGGGCTAATAGTGTAGCTCAGAGATAGAATGCCCCTGGGTTCAGCCCCTTCTGCCACAAAAAATATATGTATAGTGCTTAGAGCAGTACGTGGCAATTAGTAACTGCTCGAATAAATGCTACTTGTGAGAATTTAGACATTTACATATGTAAAGTGCCACCATGCCCGGGGCACTTTATATAATTTTATTTAACCCTCTCAACAACCTTACGAAATTGATACTGTTCTAAGGCTCATGTACACATGAAGAAATTGAGATACACAGTGGTTAATAACTCACCAAAGAACATACAGCTTTTAAATAAATAGCTTTTAACAGCTGCTATCATTCCAATACCACAAATTTAACTACTCTATACTAAATGCTACTTAGACTTTGTGTAAATGTTTCTAACGGTTTCCTCTTGCTGGAGTCAGAGAGCAGTGGAAAACAGGGTGCCTCTGTGGGAGGTATGATTATCTCATTTGGATTCAACAATAGAGAAATACAGTCTGATTTTGCATGTCAAAATGCACCCATACAATGAAATGTTTAGTAAAGCATAGTAGGTTTTCCAAATTCAAAACATGACAAAGGCTTGTAGGCTTGTGAAAACAAAAAGAAAATGGGATTGAAAATATTCATACAAATCAAAGTGGAATTTTAACCTAAGCAGGAGACAAGGGGCTTTAAAATACAATTTACACCATTATATTTATATTAGCCAGGCCAGGTTGCACATATCTATAGCACCAGGTATGCAGGAGGCTGAGACAAGAGGATTGCTTGAGCCCAAGAGTTTGAGGTCAGCTAGTGCAACACAGATAGACCCTGTCTCAAAAAAGAAAATATTACATGTATGAATAATAAAAGGCACAACATAGATAGTCCTAATCTTGTGTGTATTAATTAAAATTGCAAGTAAACAAAGAAAGCCCAAACTACTAAAGTTACAAGGAAAATTTTAATATACTTCTATCAGAATTTGATCAATCTGCTATATGAAAAGATAATCGAAGACATACAGGATCTAAATAACCAATCAAAACTTTCAACTTAAAAAATAGAAATTTATATTATATAAGGAGAGAATGTACATATTTTTCTTGTTCATGGAACTTTTAAAATATATCATACCCTTTATGATATAAAAATACAGTAGTACCTTCTAAAAATGTAAAGGGTTATAGGCATAGCCTCTTATCTTAATAAAATAAAATTAGCAATAAATGATAAAAGATGGCCATAAAGTTTAACTGCCTGAATATATAGCATTGTTCTCCAAAATAATTCCTGGGTCAAAGAGGAAATTAAAAATAAAATTTCAAGCTATATGGAAAACAAATAAAAGAGAATTCATCATATCAAAACCTGTGGGATATAGCTAAAGATATACTCAATGAAAATTACAGTACCATTATTATTCAGTAAGGCAAAAAATAAAGGAGATAAGCACTCTTCTTAAAGAATTATGAAAGTACAACAGAACAAACCCATAGGCAGTAGAAAAGTTAGCAAATTTAAGTTAAAAATAATGACCAAGAAAAACAGTTGTAGAAGTGATAAATAAGTTCATTCTTTTAAAAAGACAGCTAAAATTAACTCTTTATATGTATGACTAAGTAAAAACAGAGGGGAAGAAAAAGCATACAAATAAAAAGGGTGAGACCACCTAAATAGATGTGATTAAAATAGTTATAATTTGCTGGGTGTGGTGGCTCATGCCTATAATCCCAGTACTTGGGAGGCTGAGACAGGAGGATTGCAAGTTTGTGGCCAGCCTCAGCAACTTAAGGCTTTCAGCAAGTTAGTGAGACCCCATTTCCAAATAAAAAATAAAATAGGGCTAGGGGTGTAACCCAGAAGTAGAATGTCCCTGGGTTCCATCCCCAGTAGCACAAAAAATAATTATAATTTTATATATAAATCTATGACATCAAACTTGAAAATCTAAAGGTAAAGTATTGTTTCCTAATAGGTCAGAAATTATCAACATTAACCCAAGAAAGAAAACTTGACTAGACCAATTATGGCAGATAAGACTGAAAATATGATTAAAGATCTACCATTTAAAAAAAAGGGACCAGGAACAAGCACTTGTGAAGTTCAGTTCTATCTAACCTTTAAATAAGAGATAATACTAATGTTATTTAAGCTCTACATGAAAAGATAGCAAAATTGAAGTTCATTAATGAATTGTATGGAGCTAGCAAATCTAAGATCAAAACTAGTAAAAGATGGCATATAAAAAGATAGCCATAAACAAGTATTAAAAATAGATATAAAGACCAAAATTAAATATTTTAAAAACTAGAAGACATATAAATAGAATCTCAGAACTCTGGAAAGAAAAACTATATTATGAGCAGATATGGATTGATCAACAAAGGCAAAAGTAGTCTAACACCAGGAATTCTATAAGTCATTATATTAAAAAAATTAACGGAGGACAAGTACATGATTCTGTCAATTAATATTGAAAAACTATTAGGGAAAAACAGCAGCTAACAGATACTAATAGAAATAGAGCAGAATAACTTAAATATTGAAAGGACCTTTTTCTTTTTTTGAGGTACTGGGGATTGAACCCAGTGGCATTCTACCTCCGAGCTACACCCCCAGCCCTATTTTTTATTCTTTTTTTTTTTTTTTTCGGTACTGGGGATTGAACTCAGGGGCATTCTACCCCCGAGCTATACCCCCAGCCCTAGTTTTTATTCTTTATTTTGAAACCGAGTCTCACTAAGTTGCAGAATGCCTCACTAGGTAGCTGAGGCTGGCCGCGAACCTGGATCCTCGGGTCTCAGCCTCCCGAATGCTGGGATTACAAGCGTGC
>PVLC010016484.1:0-35503 GCA_004027655.1 Graphiurus murinus | reverse complement strand
TTATTCAGAATAGTGAGTTCCACTCTGACATATAAAAATGTGCATATAACATGTTTTCAACAATTTCACTCACTGTTAAAACTCCTTAACCTCCCCTTGCCTCTTCACCTGATCTCATTTTTCAGTAATAGCCTCCCTTCTACATTCATGTCCGTGTTCTCCCAAAACCCCTTTTTTTCCCTGAGTCTACACATTAGAGAAACTACGTGATACTTGTCTTTCTGAGCATGGCTTTCTTCCCTTAATGTAATAAGTTCCAGTTTCATCCATTTTTCAGAAAACAAAATAATTTTATTCCCCTTTATGATGGAATAGTACTCTATTGTGTATACATATTATAATCTTTTATTTTCCATGTGAATTTTGGGATACTTCTTTCTAGTTTTGTTATCTTCCTTAATTCATTTAGCTGTTTATTTGCATCTTCTTTGAATTCATTCATCATCCCGTCATTTGTTGACAGGAACCCAGGCTAATTCCGTAAGTTAGTTATTGTAAGTTGCACCACAGAAAACATGTATATGTAGATATCTGTGGAGTATGGTGACTTTAAATCGTTTACACATATATTAAGAAGTGATATAGCTGGATTATATGGTAGTGCTATTTTTTAGATTTATGAGGAATCTCCATGCTGGTTTCCATAATGGCTATATTATTTTACATTTCCAACAGAAGTGTATAAGGGTTCTTTTTTCCCCCGAATACTTGCCAGCATTGGTTGTAAGGTATAGATTTTTCCATATTGATTTTGCACCCTGCTACTTTGCTAAATTAGTTTATCAAATACAATTTTCTGCTGGAGCTTTTAAGATCTTTTTAGTATTAGATTATATTTTCTACAAATAGGCATTATTTCAGTCTTCTATTTATATTCCTTTTATTTCCTTCACTTACCAAATTGTCCCAGTTAAGATGTTAAGTACTACATTAAATACTAATGGTCAGAATAGAAATTCTTGTCTTATTCCTGATTTTAGAAGAAATGTTTTGTTTTGTTTTCCTTTTGGTATAATGTGGCCTGAAATGAAAAAAAAATTGATTATGGTGTAGATAGTTTTAGTGTATTGTTCAATTCATTTTTCAGGTATTTTACTGAGGATATTTGTGTTGATGTTCATTAAGGATTTCAGTCTGTAGTTTTCTTTCCTATTTGTCTCCTTATCTGGTGTTATTATCAGGGTAATATTGGCTTAACAGAATCCATTCAGAAGTGTTCCTTTCCTTTCTGTTTTATGGAATAGTATGATGAATAATAGGCTTAGTTCTCACTTAATAGTCTGGAAATTTTCAGACATGAATCTGTTCTGTATTGGACTTCTCTTTGTTAAAAGACATTGTATACTCCTTTAATTTCATTTCTTGATATTTGTCTATATAGTTTATATATTCTCTTAGTTTGATTTTGATTGGTTATATGTATCTATAAAATTATTCATTTATTCCATATTTTCTAATTTATTGGAATGTAAATGTGTGGGTTTGTTACTGAGTCTTCTATTCTGCTCCATTGGTCTATGTGTCTCCTTTTGTGCCAATACCATGCTGTGTTTATTACTATGGCTCTGTAGTGTAGTTTGAAGTCAAGTATTGTGATGCCTCCTGAATGGTTCTTGTTGCTGAAAATTACTTTGGCTACTCTGGGTTTTTTGTTGTTCCAAATGAGTTTAAGGACGAATTTTTCTGTCTGTGAAGAATGACTTTGGTAATTTAATGGGTATTATATTGAATCTGCTGATCGCTTTTGAAAGAATAACCATTTTCACGATATTTATTCTGCCAATTCAAGAGCATGAGAGGTCTTTCCATCTTTTAAGATCTACTTCAATTTCTTTTTTCAATGTTTTATAATTTTCCTTGTAGAGATTTCGTACCTCTTTGGTTAAGTTTATTCCTAAGTATTTTATTGTTTTAGGGGATATCATTAGTAGAAATGTTTTCTGGATTTCTTTTTCAGTGGATTTATGATTGGCATACAGAGAAGCTTCTAATATTTTAAGATTGATTTTGTATCCAGACAATTTCCTGAATTTGTTGATGAGTTCTAAAAGCCTTTGGGTTGAGTTTATTGGGTCTTCTAAGTATAATAGCATGTCATCTGCAAATATAGATAGTCATGGTGTGCAATTTTGTAGATAGTCATGGCATACAATTTTGTAGATATGGTTTAGAATCTGTATTGCTAGTATTTTGTTTAGAATTTTTACATCTATGTTAATATTAGTCAGTAATTTTTTTTCTTTAGGGATCTTTATTCGGTTTTAGGTATTAACGTGATACTGGTCTCAAGTAGGATTTTGGATGGATTCCATCTCTTTTGATTTCATGGAATAAATTGTGAAATATTGGGTTTAGTCCTTCTGTAAAAGTTTTGGAGAATTCAGCTGGAAATCCATCTAGACCTTGTTTTTTCTTTGATGGAAGGCTTTATATATTGTTGTTTCTATATTTTTGCTTGCTATTGGTCAATTTAGCTTTTCTTTATCTTTTTGGTTTAAGTAGGTTATAGGTGTCTAGAAATCTGTCAATTTATTCCATTTTTTCCATCTTATTGGAGTATATATTTTGAAAACTATGATGCTTCATTCAGAGCCTTTGGCCTGTTAGGACTTAATGTCCCACAGACAATATCACTGCTCTGCTGGTTGAGAGCTCATAAAACTTTGCAGAGCTCTGACTTCTGGCCTCTGTGGCTACTGGGTCTATGCTTAGTAGGGTCAATGATTACTATGTTCTGAGCTTCTGGTCCAGCTAGCTGATCTTTGATGGCCCAGGGACACCACCACTGATATGCTTGTTGCAATCATGTGGAACCCTGTCAGTCACTGGCACATATGCATGCCAGGTACAATTGCTGCTGGCAGAGAGAATGTTGGGTTCCAAGCCTGCATCTGCAATCACATGAACCTCCGCTGGTACCTGACCTCCCTACTTTCAGGGCCCAATCTCTGGCAGGGGCAGATTGTACCATTCTGAGCATAGAGTTTGGATGGCTCCCTCATTTAGCCACAGTGACATCACTGCTTCTCTGGGCAGCTGCAGTCACACGAGAGCTTGTTGGGGTCTGGCCTTGGTGCTTGTAGCATCCAAATGCTACCAGGAACAAATTTATAGCCGTCCAAGCCTGGAGCAGAATTGGCTGTAACTTGACCCCACAAACACCACTTCTGGTGGTCCTATGATGATTGCTAGAGACTCAGCAGGAATATAGCAAATTGTTGACCCTCACCATGTGTGCTAAGGACTACCTGCTAATTCACATTTCTGTTGTGTCTGACTATAATCTCCACCCCCACCTCTACAGAGATGACTTGCCAATTCACAAATATTGTTGGTCTGTTTGTTGTCAGGCAAGTTCCTGTGGTCACAGAGGCTCCCACTGGGATGATTTGTAAATTCACAATCTTTATGAGTGCCCCTGCAAGAAAGGATGAATTCACCTGCAGCCACAGGAGGTATCTAGATAGTTTTGTTGGTCTGTAGAGTCATAGTGCTCTTGGGGGGCGGGTGTAGCCACAGGGATTCCTGTAGGAAGGTCCTGTCATTTCTAGATTCGAGTTCAGCTGTAGCTGCAGGAGTTCACTGAGTTGTTTGGCTGGGTGGTCTTGGTAGTTAAGTCTTGAGGTATTGGAGCACGGAAAGAAAAATGTGACTGTTTTTGATCATGGTCTTTTGCATTCACTGATTCACTGGCTCAACAAGATTCAGTTTCCTCTTTGATGGAGTTGGTCTCTAAGAGTTGCTAGTCCTAGAAGTCACCCTTCTGCTATTATTTCATTGCATAGGTTTTCTATGTCATTAGTCCATATCTCTACTCTTTCTCCATGATCTATGAGTCTTAAATTTGTTAATTTAACATTGTTCATGAGAACCTTCTATATTCTGTTCATTGTTTCTACTTTTTTGTTACTATATGAAAGTTCTAGTTTATCCATATTGTGTTGAGTTGTGATGTTCTTTTTGGTACTTATTCTGCTGTATTGGTGAGATTTTCAAATGCTTTTTTTTTCTTATTGAGCTTTTCACTTTCAAGATTTCTGTCTTTTTGTTGTTTTTGTTCTCTTTTGTTTTGTTTGAACTCTTTCTCTTTCTTGAAACTTTTGTATTCCATTATCTTTCCCAATCCATGCGTATTCTTTGAATTCATTGATCATTTTAACAATAATTTTTTTTTAGATTCTTTGTTCAGCACATCCTCCATTTCAATATTTATGGATTCATTTACTGGACAGTTGGAAACTTTTGGAGGGATCTTGATTTTCTTTTTTCCCATGTTTCTATTTTGAGAAATAGCCATCTGTTGGGATAGATACTTCTTTCACTATTATGTGAGAGTCTTGTTAGTGAGTTGCTTTTGGGTCAAGATGTTCTAAGGCTGGAGTTGTATTTCAGTATCAAATCACCTGATCAATGTGTTCAAAGTGCTATGTTCAATCCTGAGTACTGCTTTGAAATGAAAGAATAACCACCAGTAGCAGTAGCAATTTAAAACCAAACAATAAACCAATATTTAATAGAAATTTACTTAAAATGGTCTCTACAATTCCACAAACCAAAGAAAAAACATAAAAGGAGGGAAAACAAAAAGAAGAAATAAAAAATAAAGAAAAAGAGAAAGTAAGGGAATAAAAATGTGAAAGAAAATAATAGATATAAAAGTTCAACTCGTGAATTTTTAAAATATGTAAAATTAAATAAAAGTGTTAAAATAATAATGAGGGGAAATAAAATGAAGCAACATGAAAGGCAATACAAGAGAAATAGAAACAAACAAAAATTCTTGCTTGCCCAGATATTTAGAATGATTAGTCTTCTTTCTGGAACTTCTAGTTTGGGAATCTTCCAGGTATCAGGGGCATGGCAAATGTCCAAGATACAGTGGTATTCAGATAACATGCCACACAGATCTCCACTACATTGGGGAGCTATGTATTTATTTTTTTCCACCACAGATCTAAATCCTGCTTCTAAAAAACAGATAGCATTCAGAATCCAGAGACCATCCACAGGGTTCTTACCCCACTCTCCTTTGGCACAACCAAGTAGGCCCCCATAGCTCTGTGGCAGGCCAAGACACTATTGGCTTCTCTGGGAGGACAGAGGGAATGGTACAGGCTTGTCACCAGCTCTGCAGCCAGATTCCTCTCTAACATAAGTGGCAGCTCTATGTGCATGTGAGTAGTCCTCAGTAGAGTATGGGGAAAGATGCAACATGCCCAAATGCTAGAGGTCACACTGTTCCCAGGGCATCCCAGGCTCTGCTCCTGCTGGCACCATGTGAGCAGGCTTCAGTCACCTTCAGCTCCCAGCAGTCTCACTGTGTGTATTATTCAGAGGGTTGCTTTAATAGCATGCCACCAGGTCATAGTGTGCCACAGAGACAGCATAGTAATGTTTACTATAATCTCCAGAAGAAAAGAAAACACAGAAATTTATATTTCACAGGGCAATAAGCTCAAGAATGACCTCCACACAGTAGTACTCTACTTATAAGCAGAGAAACTCAGCACACTTTTCATATCCAAGCCCACTACACAACTCCCAGATCAGCTAAGTTCAGACTTATTTTCTGTCTTGTAGCTGTTTCCACACTAATATTGCCCTCTGTGTTTCCCTCTGCCCTGCCTCAGCATTGCAGGTGCAAGACCAGTGCTGGTCAACTCTTTTGAGCTCTCTTTTCCAATAGCCACACTTTCTGACTCTCTCCGACTCTATCACCTTCCAATATTAAACCTGACGGCATACTCTCAGCCGCCCACTTTGCTGAGCAGCTGTTCTCCAGCTCTTAATTTTGAACTGCAGAGAAGCTGAGAGTGCTGCTGACTTACATTCTGTTATCTTGATTCCCTACCTAAGAGATCCGCATTTTATGTGTCTATTTTTCAAATAATAGTGAGGAAAAAAAATAGAAGGATTAGAAGATGATGGATAAGGCAAATCCAAAAGGAAACAATGTGGCTTAGAACAACAGCAAGATATGATTGTGTAAGTATATATTGCACAAATTACTACAATAAAAAATAAATTTAAAAAAAAGAACAAAGCAAGATAGGAAAAATGTGCAGGGGATGAGATAAGGAAAAATTCACATTGTAAGGAGGAGCAAAGGTCCATGGTATGATCAGAGTAGTTTGGGATATAATAGTGCAAGATTTGCAGCAAATAGTGATTTTTATCTGAGTTAAGATGTAACACAATCAAATTTCAGAATCATTTAAGTTAAAAAGCAGCCCTCTATTGTCTCCTTTCAGATACTCTAATTCTCACTTGTTATATTGACATTGCATGCCTGAACGTTCTTTGAATAACTAAAGTAACTACAATACACCAACATACACTAGCAAAATAGTTAGAATGCCAATAATAATAATAATAATAATAATAATAATAATAATAATAATAGAATATATTAGAATGAATCTCACCTTGCCTAGGAAAATCTACATTAAAAATAGAATGCAAAGCCAAAGCAACAACTGTTGCAGGGAGATTTCTGTAACATTTTGCTTGATAAACAGGCAAGAATGACAAATTTTGTAGTATTTATTTCTCTACTGAATATTTATTTACTCATATATAGCATTACCAGCATATCTAGTTATTCAATAAGAAGTTGGGACTTAAAATAAAACAATGAGTTTGAACTCAAGTATATGATAGATGAGACATGGATCTGTAATTATCACCACACTCTTGCCAAAATCATGTTCTATTTTAGTGTTTCAAGTCACGGATTCAGAGTCTCATACAGTAATTGAGCCAATAAGAGGAGGTCCTAATTTATCATGCTAGATCTGAAATATAAATGAATTATTGGATAATGAGAAACTATGTTTCTTGAAGTGAAGTGATATAAGGGAGCTACTGTGTTAAGTACAGACAGGTGATGGGGAAGAAAGGGTAAAGAATAAGAAAATCCCATGAGCATTTCTACATGTTTGTTATTCATTCTTGGTCTGCTGCAGTGCACAAGCTTTGTACAGATGTTGTCCTAGACCCTATATAAATCTCTCATAGACTCACCCAAATAAGAGCAATAAAATCTTACCTATCTTGTACACATCTATTTTGACAATAAACACTATTATATAATCATCCACTCTTCTACATAGAGCCTGACATGGAAGATTAAGAAAATAAGAGAAAGATTTAGTGTTTTGTCCACAACACTAAATAAACAATTATTATTGTTAATGAACTAAGTGAAATTGAAATATTTTACTATAAATCAATTTATTTCAAAAGTCACAGGACAACCTGAGATTAATGAAGCTTAACTATGGGAATGACATATAATTTGATTGATCCCTTTGTGTATAATTACTAAAATAGAATTGTTTTCATATGGATACACAAAGTAAAGAAAATTAAAATCACCAAGTAAATTGAAAAAATCACTTTTTACTCTGATTCCTCTGGATTTTTTTTTCCTCTTTGGTATTTGGAGAAGTTTGCTCATTGCATCTGTTTATGAAGTTACTCAAACTCTGAGCAAACAGTAATGGAGCCACCTTAAACAATGGGATCATGTCATAAGGAAAACCAACAGTTGAAATCCTATGAATGTTCTTTTCTCTCCTTCCTGAGTTATGACTGATTTTCCTTTAGAATCACTGAGATTAATATCCTAAATTAATATTTTATATATCTTTTTACTTAAAATAGTTTGAATGTCTGTCCCTAGTGTCTAAGATATTTTCTTTCCCCTCCACAGTTTTATTTTTGAAAGAATGGAGTTAAGGCCATCAGTGTGGTTGTTGAGAGCCGTCTTAGAACCACAAACTGAGATTAACATCTCGGACCACTTCAAACTGAGTACATAGTACTGGCTAGCTGGGATTTGTCCACAAGCGGACAATTTCCAAGGGGCCTGATGGAATCAATAGAATGTGGTCTTTAATGTCATCTTCACCCAGTAATATTTAACCCTTCCTTTCTCTAAGTTTGTCACATGACTGCTTTCCTGACCTTTCTTATCTTGTACCATAACAATCTGCTGACTTCTATGTTTGATCAACTTTTATGATGACTTGTTTAAAGTGTCTCTAAAAGTAAAGTACTGGCTGTAGGATTGAGGGGGAGGAGAATTGTCTTAATCCTCTCCATTTGCCCTGCATTTTTCTCCACATTTTCATATCTGACCCCAATTCATTTTCTTGTGAGAGACTTGTCACTGGCAGTGCCTTAGAGAAGCAGACTTTTGTGGCAAGACTATGGAGCAAGTCGCTTCTGCTAGCATCCACTACATGTGATAAAGTCTTTTTCCTTTCTTCTTTGTTTATTAGAATCTAAGCAAGCATACAATTGAATTCCTTTTAATTTATATGTTATTTAATTACATATTACTTACCAACTCATGGTAGATGCCTGATATAAAATTGTAAACATCATTACTGACCCACAAGCAATGCTAATTCTTTATAATTGTATTACCTCTTAATAGATAACCAGCATTCCATAAAGTTTTGTCTAAGATCATTTTGTTTTTTCCTTTATGTAATTTTTAAGTCTATTATTTTATTTTTTGTCAAAAACCACCACCAATCTCCTCCACACTTTTCTCATAGAGTTTTTTACTTCCTTATTCCTGAAAGAATAAATAAAAGGATTGAGTAATGGAGTTAGGATGGTGTAAAATATTTCCACCACTTTGTCAATGGGTAAAGTAAATGGAGGTCTTGCATTTATAAATATGCATGGGACAAAGAACAAAACCACAACAGCAATATGGGATCCACAGGTGGAGAGAGCTTTCCGCCGCCCTTCAGAACTGTGTGTTCTCAAAGAGGACAAGATGACACCATAGGAGACAAGCAGCATGGAGAATATTACGATGCACATAAACCCACTAGTGGCTACTGCAAAAATCCCAAGGATATGAGTATCTGTGCAGGCAAGCTCTAGTAATGGGTACAAGTCACACATGAAATGATCAATAACATTTGGGCCACAGAATGGAAGCTGGAAAACCAAGATAATTAGAAGGATGGAATGCAAGAAGCCCCCTGCCCAGGCTACCCCCACCAGAATGCCACAGAGACTCAGGTTCATGATGGAAGAGTAGTGCAAGGGCTTGCAGATGGCCACATAGCGGTCATAGGCCATGGCAGTGAGGATAATCATCTCTGTTCCACCAAGGAAGTGTTCAGCAAAAAGCTGCAGCATGCAGCTTCCAAAGGAAGTGGTTTTCCTCTCATAGAGCAAGTCCACAATCATCTTTGGTGTAATGGCAGAAGAGAAACACACCTCCAGGAAGGACAGGAAGGACAAAAAGAAGTACATGGGGGAGCTCAGCAGAGCAGGGCTACATATTATGGTCACTATTATGATCATGTTGCCCCCAATAGTTGCAATGTAGACCAAGAAGCATATGACACCCACAATTTTCTGAACAGCTGGATTCTGTGAAAGTCCCAGGAGGACGAATTCAGTTATGAAGCTTTGGTTTTGCATGACTTCCAAAGACAGAGTGAATATTCAATAGTGACTATATAAATATGCAATTATGATCAAGAAAGATTTACTTGAAACTAATGCATTTTTAGAGTTATAATATAAATACTTCACTGAAAACATATATAAAGTTATCTTCAGTGTTCCTTTTGTCATTAAGAATACAAACATATATTTATTGAGGTAGGACTTGGAGACCAGGCATAATTGAGGTGAAGATACATTATTGACTACTATAAAATTGCTAGAACTTCTGTAAGGGAAATGGAAGCACCCTCATATGGTAGATAAGATGAACAGATTTTTATAATTTATTAGTGACTTCCTTCAGTGAATCATCAAGAAACATTCTGAATCCTTATCCATGTTATGAAGAAATTGGAGCTGTAGTTGTATTAGTCAAGCCTGCCATTATCGTGAAAAGGGCAGGATGACTGGAAAGCCATCTCTGATCTGAAAACTTTTAAACCTACAAATAGAAGAAAAAAGAACATGCATTTTTATTTTTTTCAAAGAACTGAAAATCATGGCTACTCCTCAAAAGTTTCTTTGAAGTCAAAATCAAACTGGGCCTTTCAGTGAATTAATTCTTTTTTTTTTTTTTTTTTTTATAAAAAACAAAGGTCTATGGAAAAGAAGCGATTGGTAGACAACACATCATGAGTATGTATTAATTTTCATATTTTTAATCCATCATTTAGAAAAGAGAACAGATCTTTATAAGAGCTGTAATGTGTATCTCTGAATTTTGTAATACTAAGAAATAAAGCTATCTTACAGGACACACTGCCTTGAGAACAGTCTAACAGTCTAAGTCTCACTTTCCCTTTTTTATTGATAGGATATCCATGCTTCAAACAACAGATGCTTGGTTTGTAATCTTTCACAGAGCATCTATCTCCATACCCAAGTCTTTTCCCTGGATCAATGGGGAAAAGAACAAGAATTTTTCTTTTCTATCAAGAATTTCAGTGTAGTAATGTCTTTCTAGAATTTTCATCCACCTGTTAAAACTAAAGCCTCTGATTCTTTGTTCTTGCAAATAGAGGAAAAGATGAAGAATCAGAATGTTATGGCACAGATATCATCACATTTTAAATAGGCAACAGCCATGGAACTAAGGAAGAGAAGCCAGTTGTTCAATCAGCCAGTCTTAAGACTTTGTCAATCATTTGTCAATTATTTATACAATGGCACATGGGCTGATGAAGTATAGTTCTTCAACATATGCACATTTCACATTTTTTTTTTTTTTTTTTTGCAGTACTGGGGATTGAACTCAGGGTGTTCTACCTCCGAGCTACACACCCAGCCCTATTTTTTATTCTTTATTTTGAAACAGGGTCTCACTAAGTTACGGAGTGCCTCACTAGGTAGCTGGCCGCGAACCCGGATCCTCTGGTTTCAGCCTTCCAAATGCTGGAATTACAAGTATGCGCCACCACGCCTGGCTTAGCATATTCCTTTATATCTAAGAAATATGTTCTCTTCACATTTTAATACCTTCTCTCTCCCTTCAGGGTAGCTTTGCTGATTCACTGTTTCCCTAGTTAATCATATTCCTTTATATATTTGAGAATTCTCTTCACATTTCAGTACCTTGTCTCTCCCTTCAGCATAGTTTTACTCGTTTCCCCTAAGTGTCTCAAACATTTACTTTACTGTTTTTGGAATTTTAAAGAAGATACCATTTCTCTGTTTTCATCTTGGTGCAAACAAGTTGTCTTAGTGATTTAGCTCATTTTAAGGGAGAGATCAAGCAGTGACAACAAACCCTAAAGCAGTTCAGAACATCAGCTGCTTTGATTATCCTGAGCAACACTGAGGCAGGATCCTCATGCTCCATGAGATCAGTCTTACACAGGGAAGATTATGTGGACATTGTTAAGTCAGAAGACTCCACTCTGTCACTTGAGTCCCTCTTTCTTACCTTTACTGTACTTCCCTATGCCGTTTGTCAGTTTATGGTTGTGGAAAAAACATACTGTATCTTACATCAATAACTTTAGATCACACAATAGCAAATGAATTTATTGTATCAGCATACTTTGTATATCTTCAGAAAATTTCACTTTTTAATCTTAAACCTCCACATGAGGAGAGTATTAGATGACAAAGATAAAAGAAAATATATATATATATATATATATTCATATATATATATATGAAAGAACAAATAAAATACTATTGGAGAGCTATCATAGAAATATGCATCAGTTTCATTTCTAAATAATTTGGCTTTTACTTAAAGATGAAATATACATAAATCTAATTTCATTAGATTTGAGGGAATATGTTCTATGCTCACCACTTCCTAACTCAAACAAAAACTTGAATCTTTTAAACAGCTATTCTTGATGAGCACTAAGTTTTCATGTAGTGCTTTCTTATATGCTGCATGTGTATTATTTTATTCATTTTAATATTTGTTGAGCTTTATAATACAATGTCCAATAAAGGTGAGGAGTCTGAGAGCCTGAAAAGATGAATAATTAACCCAAATATACAGTTTCAGTAAAACCCTGCACTCCATTAAACTTGGTGATCTGACCACAACACTCAAACTTGCAAGCACTAAATCACAATTTAAAATCTTCTCCAATGATGCAAAACATGAAGCAGAAATCTCACCACGTATTAGTTAGTTCCTAGAAAATCCTAGTGATGTCTACCTCCTCTTCTCTATGTAGAAAAGTCCATTCACTGGTGGACAAAATATGAAGGGTGTTTCCAACTCCTCATTCTATGCCTAGGAGAGAAGAGGAACATCTCTGTCACTCAAGGTGAAGAATGTTCCCTCTGCTGTCATCACCATGGTCTCAGGAAAAAACAAAAATGAAGAAGCAAAGTTTCCTCTGTGCTTTCCAGCTAGAATTTAAATATGCTTCCCTGAGAGGTCATGAACCTGTAGAATTACTACTCACTTTTCCCTAGGGATTGGATATTTGTCATTAGCATGATTTTCCAAGCCATGGTCTTGTGTGGTTTTTCACTAGCTCAAATGTTTATAAAATTTTATGTCCCCAATAATTTGAAATTTTTAAAATATTCTTTTGTTGGTGCATTGTGAACATATATTGAGATTTAGTGTGATAGAAACATATATGCACATAGCACTCAATGCTTTTTCTGCCTGATCCCATTCCCTCCCTCCCCTTCCCCATTCATATATTGAAGTTAGTATTGATAACTTTATGAGCATATCTAGGATTGTTTGAACTGATTCCTTCAACACGTCTCCTCCCTCATCACCCATCTCCTTCCCCAAGTCTCCGTCTATTATTCTACTGTATGTCTCTTCATTATTTGAAGTCTCTTTTGTTTTCCAATTTCTTTCTAGCTTGAGCACATGAGAGAAAATATATAACCCTTCACTTTCTGAAGCTGGCTAATCTCACTCAGCATAGGATTTTCTAGTACCATCCATTTTCCTGCAAATGACATCATTTTGTTCTTCTTCATGGCTGAGTAAAATCCAGTTGTGTGTATATACAGTTTTGCAACCCATTGATATCTATTGATAGACACCTAGGCTGGTTCCATAGTTTGGCTATTATAAATTGTGCTGCTATAAACATGGCTATGAATATATACCTATAAGGTTGACTTCAATTTTGGGGGGAAAGATATCCATGAGTGTAAGGACTTTTTTTTAACTTTTCTTGCATTTCCATTTGAAGATGTACTCATTACCATCATGTTTAGAAATAGAACACTGTATACACGTGAAAGAAATTTAGTGTCTCTTTTAGGAGTGGAGCAAAATGCCAGTGTATCTCCCAAATGTAAGAGCTGAGTTCTGGGATAAGGCTTCATCATTCCATAAGGTCAGTGCATGCTGCTTTGAGCCTGGGGCAGCAAGTAGCACTTCTTAAAGAAAATGTTTATATATGCATATGCGGAGAGTAATATGGTCATTAAAATGCTATTTTCTCACTCAGGAATGGAGTTTGAAGTTCTATGATTAAAACTTACAACACCATTTCTAGAAATTAAAGTAATATTTTTGGTTTACATTACAGGTCCTTCAATAAAGGAGACCAGAGCATTCAAACTGAAACTCGAGGGGAAACTGGGATATAGGCTTTCAAGATCCTTGAGAAGGAACTATATTAAATATTTTGCTTCAGTGTACAGTATACAAATATTCTACCTTTTAATGTATACCTCCTATTTTTGCCTTAAAATCTTTCATTTATTCAATTTAACCTTACCTTTTATAGAAAGTTGGTGTTATTTCCACTTGTGCACTCCTTCAGTAGAAGGAGTTTAACTGAGAACAGTTAAAAAGAAACCCAAGACCAGAAAGCAAGTTTTTAATCTCCATAGAATCCTCTCTTATACTTCTCTCAGAACTACTTGCAAAACCTCACACTCCAGCTATCCAGGTAGTGCCAACATAAATCCATGGAAGAGGTGATGAGGGAAACAACTGACATGTTCAGAAAATGTGCTATTAAATGATACAATATTCAGGATGAGTATATGTATATATATACATTGATGTATACTAATGATACAGAATACTAAGTTTCACTGTGGCATATTAATACATGCATATTATCACAATTTCACTCACCATTACACTTTCTTACCCTCCCCTTTCCTCTTCATCTGATCTCCTTTTTCTTCACTAATAGCCCCCTTCTATATTCATGCCCTCTCCTTTTTTTTTGGCTTCTACACATGACAGAAAACATGTGATGCTTGGCTTTCTAAGTCTGTATTTTTCCCTTTTCATTCACTTTTCCAAAAACAAAATTACTTAATTCAACTTTATGACTGAATAATACTTTATCACGTATATATACATTTTCTTTATCCATTCTTTTGTCTATAGGAACCTAGGCTCATTCCATAGCTTGGTAATTGTGAATTACATCATGATAAACATGAGAATGCAGTTATCTATAAAATATGCTAACTTTAAATCTTTCAGACATAAACTAAGAGTGGTATAGCTGGATTTATGGTAGTGCTAGTTTTAGTTTTTCCAGGAACCTCCATGCTGATTTCCCTAGTAGTTTTACTAATTCACATTTCCACCAACAGTGTATAAGGGTTCCTTTCTTTACTGATTTTCCTTGATAGCATTAGTTGTTATTTGTGTTCTTGATGATTTTAATTCTCACTCAGGTGAGATGAAATCACAGTCTCTGATTGCTATCAGAGAGATGCAAATCAAACTACCCTGAGATTTCATATAACCCCAATTAGAATGGCAATCATTAGAAACAATAACAAATGCTGGTGAGGGTGTGGAAAAGTAGAAATTCTGATACACTATTCATAGGATTGTAAATTGTATAACTTTAGAAAACAGTGTGGAGGATCCTCAGAAGAATGGGAATGAACTGACCCTATGACCCAGATATATTACTCCTGGGTATCTACCCGAAATAATTAAAACCAAACTACCAGAGTAATGCACGCATTCCTATGATTATAGCTGTACAATTCACAATTGCCAAGATATGGAACCAGTTGAGATGTCCATTAACAGATGAATGGATTACAAAATTATGGGACATACACACAGAGGAATTCTACTCAGTCATACAGAAGAGTAAAGCTATGTCATTTGCAGTAAAATGGATGTAACTTGAAAATATTAAACTAAGTGAGACCAGTCAGTCACAAAAAGTGGAAGGTCAGGTATTTTCCCCAGATGCAGAAGCCAGGGAGAAATTGGCAAGCATGAGGGATCCAGACAAAGAAGAAACCTTAGTGGAGTGAAGGAGGGGGCGTAACTGAGGGAGATGCGAGTTGGGAGGGAGGAGGATGACTTGAAGAGGGAAACATTTCAATGGACATGATGTACATACACAAACTTATCAATGCCAATTACTGTGTCAAGTATGGGAAGATGAGGAGGAGGGAATGGGGTGGGAACTGGAGGAGGGCTCAACAAATGCTATGCACAGTGTATGCCCCTATCACTCTGAACTTCATAAAGATGTATGATTACAATGCCCTAATAAAAATAAATAAGTAAATAAAATGTAGTGATAAAAATGAAGTGCTTAGTAATGAGAAGCTCTATATGAAGAGAAAGGAAAAGTGCTATCCCTGCTATGGGAAAAGACAGCTGATACAGAGGAAAGGGAAAGGAAGATACTCTAGAACATCTACAGCACTGCCTGTAACACATTTGGCCCACTGCAGTGCACATGCTTGTACAGATGATGTTTTAGATCCTCATCCAAATCCCTCATGGACTTTCTGATGAAAGAATAAATCATACTCTACAGTATCTATTCTGTGGAAGAAAACTAATATTTCCTATTTGACTTTGGACCTGGTATAGAAGATTAAAGAAGACAAAAGTATAATATTTTTGTCCATAATATTCAAATCAATAGACATGTCATTAGTATTTATGGGTTATGTGAAATTGAAATATTTCATTGTAAATCAATCTATTCCAGAAGTCACAAGGCAAATTGAGATTAACCAAGCTTAACTACAGGAATGACATGTGTCTAAATTTGAAAGATCTCTTTATTGATTATTGTTCAAATACAATTATTTTTACTTGTGTACAAAAAGTCAAGATAACAAAAATCACCAAGTAAGTTGGAATATAATCTTTTGAAACTTACTTCTTTTTCTCTAGTACCTCTGGGTTTTATTCCATTCTTAGGGCTACAAGGAGTCAACTCATTACATCTGCACTTGATCCTGGTTTGGTTGATAATGTAGTATCTCAAGAATTCCTTTTAAATGTGTTTGAAGAAGAGATACTCAAATCTGGCTCCCTCATGGAATCTGTCTCCTCTCCCTCTCCTGTAGACAATTCGTATAAAGTAGTAGCCAGCCCAAGAGAAACTCACCATAGGCAGCACTAGGCCAATCAGGTTTCATCTGTCAAGATATTCAAGAAATGTGTCCTTTCCTGTGAAGAAGGTTTTTAATTTGATGCCATCTCATTAATTCTTAGTTTTATTTCCTAGAATTTGGGGGTCTTATTGGGGAAGTCTACCAGTACCGATATGACAGAGAGTTGGTCCCATATTTTTTTCAAATAATTGCAAAGTGACTCATCTGATTTCTAGGTCTTCAATCCATCTAGAGTTGACTTGGTGCGGGATGAGAGATTGGGATCTAATTTACTTCTTCTACATACAGATACCTAATTTTCTCAGCATCATTTATTGAAAAGGCTGTTTTTACTTAGACATATGTTTTTGGCTCCTTTGCCAAAAAATTAACTGAGAATAAGTGTGAGAATTGGTCTCTGCATCTTCTATTTCAGTGGTCTATGTGTCTGTTTTTCTGCCCAGAAATGACTCAAATACTAAGGCAAATGGTAATAGACTGGCTTAAACAATGGAATCATGTGATAAGAAACAGTGACAATTGAGATCCAGCTGGTTGCTCTTTTTTCTGCCCTTCCTGAAACCTAGTGACTTTTCCTTCAGAATCACTGAGACCAATATCCTAAATCAAAATTTCTTTTTCTCTTGAAATAGTTTGAGTAAATTTCTCTTCCTGACATCTAAAATAGTTCTGTCTTCTCTCCACAAGTATTTTCAAAGTGGAATTGATGGCCCACAGTTTGGTAGGTAATTTTTCTCTCCATATTTTTTACTTATATTCTAAGTAAGCATAAAATTCAATTATCTTCAATTCGTATGCTAGTATATTGAGTTTCCAACTCAGAGTAGATACAAGTTAAGAGATGAAAACATCATCTCTAACCCCATGACACTGACATTTTAATAGTATTTTATTACTTGTTAACAAACAATGAGCATCCTATAAAGGTTCTATCTGACACCATTTATAATTTACTTTATATTATTTTATAAAGTTTAATAATTTTGTTTTTCATCAGAAACTACCACCAATCTCCCCCACACTTTCCTCATGGCATTTTTCATGTCTTTGTTCCTCAAAGTATATATCAAAGGATTGAGCAAGGGAGAGAGCATGGTATAAAATATGGCCACCATTTTGTCAAAGGAGAAGGCAGATGGAGGCCGTGCATATGTAAATATGCATGGGACAAAGAACAAAACCACAACAGCAATGTGAGATCCACAAGTGGAGAGAGCTTTCCGCCGCCCTTCAGAACTGTGGGTTCTCAGAGACTGCAGGATGACACCATAGGAGACAAGCAACATGGAGAAGATCACAATGCAGATAAACCCACTGTTGGCAACCACAAAAAGGCCAAAGATGTGCGTGTCTGTGCAGGCAAGCTCCAGTAATGGGTACAAGTCACATATGAAATGATCAATGACATTGGGGCCACAGAAAGGGAGCTGGAAAGTAAAGAGAATTTGTATGATGGAATGCAGGAAGCCCCCTGCCCAGGCTACCCCCACCAGAATGCCACAGAGCCTCTGGTTCATGATAGAAGAGTAGTGCAAAGGCTTGCAGATGGCCACATAGCGGTCATAAGCCATGGAGGTGAGGACAATCACCTCTGCCCCACCGAAGAAGTGTTCAGCAAAAAGCTGCATCATGCACCCTTTAAAGGAGATGGTTTTCTTCTCATAGAGCAAGTCCACAATCATCTTTGGGGTCATGGCAGAGGAGAAGCATGCATCCAGAAAAGACAGGAAGGAAAAGAAGAAGTACATGGGGGAGCCGAGCAGAGCAGGGCTGCAGATGATGGTCACCACGATTAGCATGTTGCCTCCAATGGTTGCGATGTAGACAAACAAACATATAACAAATACAATTTTCTGAACAGTTGGGTTCTGTGAGAGTCCCAGGAAGACAAATTCAGTTATGAAGCTTTGGTTTTGCATGGTGTTTAAGAAAAAGGTGAATGTAAAGTGTGCATTCAGTAAGTTTGCGATTATGACAAATTAATATTTGCTTTAGACCAGTTTGTTGTTTTATAGTCATCAGTAGTTCAGTAAACCCAGATGGAAAGTTTCCTTAATGCTTCTTCTGTTAATGAGAACACAAAATTAAATATGTATTGTAGGTAGTTATTGGAGATCAAGATTTGATTTGGAGATGAATTATTGAGTACTTTAAACTTGCTAGAGCTCTGTGAAGGGAAATAGTAGAGTACATGTGGTAGAGAAGATTAATATTTTTATCTCAAATAAAAGCTTTCATAAGTTACGAGTGACTTCCTAACATGAATCATTGAGAAGCATTCCAAATCCTCATCCATGTTATGAAGAAATGAGAGCTATAATTGTATGTCATGCCTGAGATGTCATGGAAGGGGAAGGAGTGAGTAGCAAGCCATCTCTGATCTGGAGATTCTCATACATGCAAATAGATGCGGAAAGAACATGTGTTTGAAGAGGTCTTCATAATCATTGCGACTCCTCAAAAGTTTCCTTAAAGTTATAAACTGAATGGGCATTTTAATTATTTAATTCCTTCTTTATAAAAGAGAATGATCTATAGAAAAGTGTCTAGCTATAGACAGCACATCTTAAGATTGAGGATTTTTTTAATTCATCATCTAAGATCACAGGCAAGACCTTTAGCAATTTAGTAAGACCTTGTTTCAAAATAAAAAATAAAAAATATTGGGGATATAGCTCAATGATAGAATGTTTCTGAGTTCAAAAAATAAGAAAAATAACCATAACAGAAAAAAATAAGAAAAATAACCATATCTACTTCTGAGTGTTGTAATAATAACTAAATGAAATGCATCAAGGAAATAAATCACGCAGGACACACTGCCTAAGGAATAGTCTAGGTCTTATTTATTCTTATTTTATTAGCAGGAAACACATGCTTCAAGATCTTAAGTTCAAACAAACAACAGATGCTTAATTTGGGAGGTTACACAGAACCTTTGTCTCCACCGAAGACCTTTCTACTGGACCAATAGGGTAAGGAGTAAGGAAGTTTCTTTTCCATCAAGAACATTAGAACAAGGGTGGACTTTCTAGAGTTTCTGTCCAATTGTACATGTTAAAGCCTCTAATTATTTTACTCATATATAAATGAGGCATCTTGATGAAGGAAATAGAGCAAAATAAGAATTAGAAGATTGTAGTATAATCACTCACATATGCAAATTGGCAATAAACACATAGACAAGTAAGAGAAATTAGGGGCTGGACATCAGCCAGAGTCTTGATGCCTTATTAATTGTTTTCCAATTAATTATACAATGTGGTCCAATCCAATAAAGTATAACTACTAAAGATGTATGTTTCAAGATATATGTTTTATATGACTTTCTTGTAGGGCAGAGATGTTCATAAGTAGCTTACCTGCTCATTTCACAGGGTTATGATGAGGATCAAATTTCAAAATTTTGCTTATAATAATGTATCCTTATCAGTTGTAGTTATGTGCTCACATGAAACTATATTACTTACCCACTGAAAGCTTTTCTGTATTTATCCAGATAATTCCTTGAACTCTTGATTTCAGTTTACGAAGATAGGCATAACTTCAAAAATGATTATGTCACCACCTGAATAATTTACTGAAATGTATCAGTCAAATAGCAAATATGTGTGAATATTTACACATACATACATACATACATACATACATACATACATACATATGTTTGTTAATAAACCAGTAATGTGCAGGTTCCTCAAAAGACTAGAAATGGAGCCAGCATACAACCCAGTCATACCACTTTGGGGCTTATTTTGAAAAGAATTAAAGTCAGAATACTATAGTGATAATACATATCATGTTTTCAGCAACATATTCCATAACAGCCAAATTATGCAACCAATCTTGGTGTCTGTCAACAGATGAATGGATAACAAAAATGTGGTATGGAATTTTACCCAGCTATAAAAAACAGTAAAATTATGTCATTTGCAGGAAAATGGGTGGAACTAGAGAATATGCTAAGTGAGATTCGTCAGGCACAAAAAGACAATGTTTGGATGTATTTTCTGTCATATGTAGAAGTTAAAGAGAAAATAGGAACCAAAAGGGACTTTAGACAATTGAAGAGAATGACCAGTAGAAGAGTGAAAAACGATAAGGGGTGGGAGGTGAGAAGAAAGGTGGAAAGGGGGTAGAAGAACTGATGAAAGAGACAGTGCAAATTCTGCCACTCCCGCATATAAAGGTATCACTACAAATCTAGTGTTTATGTTCGGGGAGGGGTGAGCAGCAGAGTGGGACCTGAAGGAAATACTAAGACCTGTGTGCATGTCCACTTGTATAAAGTTTAATCACATTAAGATGCATAATTATAAAGCACCAATAAAAGTCTAAAAGATAATTATTTGGGATAATAGAAACATATTGCCAGCTTTTAAAAATAGTGTTTACTATGAGAATGTTAAAACTAAACTCATTTTATGCCATTTACAGTTGACGGAAATGGTTTCAAATGTTAATAAAACTAAGAAATGTACAATTCACATAATAGAATCTGCCATTGCTTGTTTTAAAACAGCCATTTCCCTGTGTCTTCAGTTTCTTTCCTACCTAGTGTCTGACCATGAACTACGCATCTACCTCAAGCTATCACCCAGGAGTCAAGGGTATAGAATAAAGTCTACATGGTCATAGCCTCAGTCAATATTTACAGCAGGAAAAAGAATAAAGTGAAATGCTTGAGAACATGGGCTTCAGACTTGTGCAGACCCAGTTTCAAAGCCAGGTTCCTTGACATGTCCCATGGTACAGATCAGATAACTTCAAATCCAGTTACACTTCTGCAAATGAGTTTCAAAGGAATGATTATTCATAGGGTTTTTGAGAGAAGAAGGTGAGTTCAGAAACATAAAAATATTGATGCAGTCAGTGGAAAAGGAGATCATGTAGCAAGAAAGATCTGCCACCACTTCTGGTTCAAAGCAGGAATATTAATACTTTTACCCCTAATTCCTGTTTCTGTTTTAGCACTACCAAGGCTGACAATGTGTTACCCATTTTATCATGTGTATAAAAATGGAAGATATTTTCTTTGGTCAGTTGTGGTGAAAAATACATTTTTAATCACATGACACTTTTAAATATCCAAGGCAGACTCTGGATACATTATTATGTCCTCAGATTCACCTGCATCCACTCCTGTTTTAGATGTCCTCATGGTACACACACACACACACACACACACACACACACACACACACACACACAAAACCAAAGGGTGTCAGGAAAAGAAGGCCCTATATTAATCATATAAATATTTCTTATATCTCCATATTCTTTATCAGAAATATTTGAAGAGCATTGCCATTTTGAAATTAAAGTAGCCTTTAGATATAAATAAGTCAATTCCCTTCTTTTATTTAAAAAATTCAAAAAATTATTGTCCAAACATTAACAATGGTGAATATAAAAAGGACATGGTGGCACATGCTGGTATTACCAGTACTTGGGAAGCTGAGACAACAAGATTTTAAGTTGGAGGGCAGACTCAGCAACTTAGCAAAGCCCTCAGCAACTTAGTGAGACCCTGTTCCAAGATAAAAAAATAAAAAGGAGTTGGGTGTGGTGGTGAACGCTTGTAATCCCAGCATTTGGGAGGCTGAGACCAGAGGATCGGGGTTCGTGGCCAGCCTCAGCTACCTAGTGAGGCACTCTGCAACTTAGTGAGACCCTGTTTCAAAATAAAGAATAAAAAATAGGACTGGGGGTATAGCTCAGAGGTAGAATGCCCCTGAGTTCAATTCTCAGTATCGAAAAAAAAAAAAAAAAGGGCGGGAGGAGATGGGTGTGTAGCTCAGAGGTAGAATGCTCCTGAGTTCAATCCCCCATACCACACACATGGAGAATATAGTGCACTAGTGGTTTGAACATCATGATTATGATTTTAAATCTTTCAAAGGGTAATTTTTCTTAAATGCCATGATTTATCCTAGATTGAATCCTAGAAGAGAAAAAAGCAAACAGTAGAAAAATTAGTAAGATCTGGTATTTAATTTAGGGTAATGTACCCATGTTTATTACATAATTTTGACACACATATCTACGATAATTTAAGATAGTAATATAGCTGGGCATGGTGGTGCATGCTTGTAATCCCAGGACTTGGGAGGCTGAGATAGGAGGATCCAGGTTTGGGTTCCATCTCCAGTTCCACACACACACACAAAAAAAGGTAGTAATATCAGGAAAAACTAAATGAGGTACACCCAATATTTCTATATAATCTTAGTAAGTTTTCTGCTAATCTAAACTCTTTCCAAATAAAATTTTAATTTAAAAAATTATTCATTTATTACTAAAAAAAGGCTAGAAATCTCAGCTTTGTTTTTTTTTTTTTTTCTGGTGCTAGGGATTGGACACAGGGATGTTCTACCTTAGAGCTACACCCTTGTCCCTTTTTTATCCCTTTATTTTGAAATATGGTGTAGCTGAGTTGCCAAGGCTGGCCTTGAACCTAGGATCCTCCTATCTGAGCCTCCCAAGTACTGGGATCACAGATGTGCACCACCATACCCAGTTCAACTTTATCTTGTAATAGCTATGCATCATTGAGCAAACCACCATGCTTCTATCTTCTAAACAGAGATAGGTAACACTGTTCAAGCTGACTATCCTACTAGAGTCAAAAAGACAGTTATGATGTTTTTCTAAGAAATCCACCAAAAGAATAATATAAAGTATTGGTATAAACATTATTTCTAACTAGTATCAGCATAAACTTGGTAAGCTGGTAATTGAATTAGCATAAGAATAAATATGTCTTTTTTTAAAAGCCTGCTGTTAGCATATGTGATGGAACATTCTTGCAATCCCAGTACTTAGAACGCTAAAACAGGAGAATTACAATAAAACTTTCAGCAACCTAGTGAGACTGTTTCAAAACAAAAATAAAAAACGGTTTGGGGTGTAGATTAGAGCTAGAATGTCCCTGGGTTCAATCCCTAGTACCACACACACCAAAAGAAAAATTGGTATTTATAAATTATGTCTCTTAAAATTGCAATTACCGGTTCACTCCTCAAATTCTTGGGAAAATATATCAATAAATAATTCTAGAATCATAAGCATGTTTTTATTGTTTTTACTGGTAACCCCAATCCTAAAAAATTCTTCTACAAGTGATATAACATAAGGAAACTTCATTATGGAATATGCTTCAGTATTATATGACACTGTGAGATATCTAAAATATTAAAAATAGAAAGATGTTTATGTAAATAAAACCATTACAAATTATTTTCACATGATATTATGTATAAAAGAATAATTAATCATATGAGCATTTAGAAGGTGAATAATTATTGTTTTAAGTGAGGAACACAGAACAACTTTTTTTGCGTGTATGTGAGATACCGGGAATTGAACCCAAGGGCATTCTGTCTCTGAGCTACATCCCTAGCCCTATTTTATTTTTTATTTTGAAACAAGGTGTCATTGAGCTGTGGAGAGCCACACTAACTTGCTAAAGTTGGCAGCGAACCTGGTATCCTCCTGTCTCAGTCAGCCTGCCAAGTACTAGGGTTACAGTGTGTGCCACCACTCCTGGCTCAGAAGTACATTTCTAATAGATATTTGAAATATAATTTGTACAGATATTTGAAATATAATTTTACAATCTGGAAGGGAACATACAAAATGATAGATACTTTTAGTTCGATATATATGTATATATGATTACTATTAAAGGTATATTTTAAATTAAACATGAATTTAAACAGAAAGCACTAAGTTCTCCATCATCTAAATAGTTCAGAATGAAGACATAAGGTTCAAAGAAATTTCATTTGCCAAGTAAAAGTATCACACTAACATAACAGGAAAACTTGTATTAAAATTTCAAAGGACTGTAAACTTTCCATTATTGGCCACACTATGGGTCCAGCCCTCTCCATATTTTATGTGTTTTATGTCAAATTTAAATTGACATTCTCCTACAAGTAGCAGCTTATTCTGTCCATACTTCTTGAACATTCCACAGTCTTTCCTTTCTCTGAAGCCAGACCCTTGAACGCGCTGGAGCTGTGTGAGGTCACTTGAGGCCCCATCACAGCACAGACCCTGGACACTGGATCATCTCCTAGGAAGGTGACCTTGGGAAGTTTGCCTTTCTGTGCTTCATTATCTCATTCACTTTAGCCAAAACTAATTCTACCTCAAAACTAAAAGAGGAATTAATACTCTTTATCATTATAAGTAGTCTTTTGTAATTACATTTCATATAATAAATTTCAGATGTATTTATATACATATGTGTGCATGTCAGTCACATTTCCATATTCCTAAATAAACATTATTACAATTTTTTAAAAATCAAAATCCAGCCGGGCGTGGTGGCGCACGCTTGTAATCCCAGCATTCGGGAGGCTGAGACCGGAGGATCCGGGTTCGCGGCCAGCCTCAGCTACCTAGTGAGGCACTCCGCAACTTAGTGAGACTCGGTTTCAAAATAAAGAATAAAAAAAAAAATGGGGCTGGGGGTATAGCTCGGAGGTAGAATGCCCGAGTTCAATCCCCAGTACTGCCAAAAAAAAAAAAAAAAAAAAAAATCAAAATCCTATTAGTCATTACCCTCTCAGTGAGTTCATTAAACATATCATATTTTTTATTCAAGATCATTATTTACCAATAAAGAATTTATTTCCTATCTATCTTGCTAAGCATATTCCTTTTTTAACTGTCTAGGAAATATGTTATTTTCAGATCTTTTTTCTCTCCATTCAGTATAGCTCTGCTGATTAAGCATCTCAACACTTATATTTTTACTATTTCTGGATTTTTGGGGGGGGAAAAATACCATCTCTCTGTTTCCACCCTTGTACTTCCAAAGGATGTGTGAACTTTCTTCCTTTCTGTTTTCTTAGTGATTCAGCTCATTTAAGAGACCACACCACTTCAACTAGCTCTATTCAACCATCAGCCATTTCGATTTTCCTGAACAATTCCGAGGGAGGACTTAATGCTATATATGACATCGAATGTACTTAGGGAAAATTAAGTGGACATACGTAAATCCGTAGAGTCTACTCCGTGACCTGAGTCCTTCCCTGTGTTATTTGTTGGTTTAAAATAGTAAATGTTATAGTCTACCTCAATAAGTGTGGCCAATGCCATATTACTTGGTTGTATCATGTCTTTATATCAGATATTTTTAAACAGCCTCAGAAAATTTTACTTTTTAATCTTAAATCTCTAGACCAAGAGAGCATTATAGGGTAAATAATAGATAAAATATATTTAAAATGAACATTTAAAACATAATTGGAGGGCTAGAATAAATATGTATTTTTTACATTTCTAATTTACTGCTATTTAATTTGAAACAAAAATGTGGAGAGAGGTCTAATTTCATTAGACTTGAAGAAATGAGTTTTTCTAACCACTTCACCTGACTTCCAACAAAAGTTTTATTATTTGAAAATAGCTGTTGCTGTTAGTTATTATGGTTGGAGGGGCATTTATTATCTATCAAAAGTTGTTCTATGGATACTACATGTATTATTTTATTTATTTGTATATCCTTTGGACTTGGATATGCAATCCTATTAAAGATGAGGTGTCTGGGAACCAGGAAGGTTATGAAACCATCTCAAGTATACCCAGTTATCGTTAAGCCCATGCATGGCATTGAACAAGGTAACCTGACCACAACATCCACACTTTTAAGCACTATGTCAGAATTTGAAGTCCTCTCTGTAAAGGCAAAAGTATGAAATTATAAACCTCACCATTTATCAGTTCCTGGAAAATCCTGCTGATGATAATCTCCCGTGATCTATGGAGAAAAGTCGATTCAGTGTCTGTTCAAAATGTGATGCCTGTGTCAACTCTTTCTTCTCCATCTAGGAGAGAGAGGAAGAGCATCTCTGAGAGTAGAGGTGAAAATGTGCCTACTACTGCTCAAGTGCTGTTTCCAACATGAAAGAGGAAAACAAATAAAGAAGGAAAAGTTTGCTCCTTGCTTTCCAAATGAAGTTTAAAGAGGTTTCCCTGAGAGGTCACGAGTCTGGAAAGCTGTTTTTCCTTTCCCCCTAGGGCTTGGAAACATTCCATCAACATAATTTTCTAAGATGCAATTGTGTGTGTGTGTGTGTGTGTGTGTGTGTGTGTGTGTGTGTTTTACGTGCTCAAGTGTTTATAAATCTTTTATGTCCCCAAACGGGTAGCTTTTATTTTTCTCCTTTTTATTTTCTCTTGAATTTTTAATTGAGGATGCTTTCATTTCCTGTTCTATTCATCCTGTACACCAGAATGGAATATACTATTGCTTTGCAGAATTAGGGCAAGATGCCTGTGTACTTACTAAACACAAGAGCTGAGTTCTGGAATCGAGCAGCATAACTCCATAAGAACATGTGTTATATTGAGAGCAGGGTAGCCAAGAGGGCATATTAGGGAATGATATTTATATGTGCATGTAGAATGATTTATACATTAATCGGAATTTTATATTTTCTCCCAGAAACTGATTTTGAGATTCTATGATTTTAAAACTATGGAGTAATTTTTCTCTTTTCATTTTATCTGATAGAAGACATGGCAGGTCTGTAAGAAAACATAGGACTGAGAATGAACAGTAAAGGAAAACTGGCTGGGACCTTGCTCCTCAGGCCCTTTCAGGAGGAATTACATCAAGTAATTTACTGCTTTATACAGTTCTTAAATACTAATTCTTTTATTTCTATTCATATCACACATAATAAGGAAGAATTGAAGTGATTCCTAAGAAAAGTTAGGCCCAGAAGCACACAACTTCAATTGTCTGTAGAATTAAGAGAGAAGTATTCTTGAGATTTTACATATGTGAACTGATACAGAAGAATCACCTGACATAAATAACACCCCTAGTCATGATGATATTTTTAAACTCTCACTCAGCAATAGGCCTTTAGCAAATGTCTTGAAACCTTGGTTCTTGCTTCAAACCACACTTGCATCATCTACTCTGTTTTAGGTACTGCTTTGCTTAATGCTTTATTTTCTGTTTCTGTAAGATAAATAGGACTGTATAACAGTGAAGTAAACTGTGAAATGGAGTAGGGTAGATAAGATAACAGACATTATTTTTGCTCAGTTGTGAAAAGTAAGGTATTATACTTTTATTGGTACATTGTAATTGAACATCATAATGAGGTTCAAAATGATACATATATGCACACAGCACTCAGTATGTTTTCCTCTGGATCTCACAAACCTCCCCTCCTGACATGGTAGTGATATTGGCTGGCAGTGATACCTTCATACATGGACATGATATTATTTGAACTGTTTCCTTCCCATAATCTCCTTCACTATTCTACTGGTCTCTATGCTCAGTTTGTCTAAAGCCTCCTTTAATTCCTATTTTCTCAATAGCTTCCACATATAAGAGAAAATACATTACCCTTTAATTTCTGCAACTGGCAGAACTCACTTACATAATATTCTCTAATTCCAACCATTACAAACACTATGGAGATCAATATGGAGGTTACTCAAAAGACTAGGGATGGAACCACCATGTGATCCAGCTATACCACGTCTCAGTATTTTCCAAAATAATTAAAGTCAGAATAATAAAATGATAAATTCATATAAATGTTTATAGCAGCACAATTCACAATAACCTAAGTATGGAACCAACCTACATGTCCAACAACACATGAGTGGATATAAAAAATTGTGCTATATACACAATGGAATTTCATTCAGCCATAAAGAAAAAAATTTGTAATTTGTAGGAAAATAAGTTACTCTTTAACAATTCAAGTCAAAAAAGACAAATTCAGATACTGAGAGACCCCTATTCAAGGACACATAACAAACTAGGAGTGAGGGAACAGCCATTGCTCTTCCAGATTTTATCCAATATTCCAAACTTGTCCACTGATTTAAAATTCTCTTATCACCATTTATTCAGTCACATAATTTCTAGTAATTTCTGAGCAATTTGTTTGTTACTCAACCTATGGCCCCAAATTCACAAACTGGAGCTTGAAATGTAAGCTCTCAAAATGTTCTTTAAGAACTCTCTGGATTTCAGTTGTGGCTATTGTTATATCCTTGTTTTCATTTCCAACTGTATTCATTGGATTTTCTTTTTCATTCTTTCGGTTCATTTTCCTAGGGGTTTATCAATGTTATTTATTGTTTTGAAGAACCAATTCTTTTTGATTGACTGTTTGTAATATCCTTTTAGCTTCCATTTCTTTATTTTTAACTCTAATCTTTTTTAGTTCCTTCCTTCTACTAGTTTTAGAATTAGCTTGTTCTAGTTTTCCTAAGACATTAGAATGTATAATTAGGTTATTCATTTGGGATCTTTCTGATTTTTTTTAGCATAGGCATTCACAGCTATAAACTTTCCTCTTAGAACTGCCTTGTCTGTGTCCCAGAGAGTCCCATTTCTATTACTGTTTCATTCTGACTTGTTAAAATTTCTCTTTTGATTTCTTCAATGATCCACTTATCATGTAGAAGTATATTGTTCTGTTTTATACTTTTATTGGTGCATTGTGATTATATATATTCTACCGAGGTATAGAATAATAGGAATATACATGCACACAGCACTTAGAGCATTTCTCTCCATACCCCACCCCTTCCTTCCTTCCTTCCACATACATGTCTTTGAGATTGGCATTGATCATTTAATATATGTACAAAGCATTGTTTCAACTGTTACCTTCTTTACATCTCTATCTGCCTTCTTTCCTCCCCTATACCCCCATCCATCATTCCTTTGGAGTCTCTTCTCCTCTACCTGAGGTTAGCCTTGTTTCCCAATTTCTGTCTAGCTCCACGTATGATTAAAAACACCCAAGAAAAGGGATGCCTGCCACCACTTTCACCATCAGCAATGCTATAGATGATGGCACTGCAGTCAAAGTAGAGTCAGGTAAAAGCTCATTAAGGCCCACATATATGGTCAATGCCAAGAATCAGCAGGAGACCATTTATAGCCCAGATACCTGGGACTTGTCCTATGTCACTCAAAAATCTGCATGTCGGTACCCACTCTAGCAATGAATGTATTACTCTCATATTAGTCCTTGAGTTATGATTCTGGCCGTGGGGCCTGGGATAACTTCATAGGTACAAGCAGCAAGAGTTTCTGAGAACATCTGGTTGACCCCTCAGGTAGCATATCATGTTGGAGAGCACCTCAAAGGGGGAAAACCCAGGATGAGTTAGAGACAAGGGAAATGTCTCATGAGAAGGCACTGTCCAGCAAAGTTACTCCAAGGTGTGTAGTTAAGGACATCAGCCCCACTTGACTGGGTCTATAGGCAAAACTGTCTGAAGTATCGATTCTTTCCATTGATTAAGATTTAGTGAGTTAGTCATGCAGATGGCTGGTAGAAATATTCAGGCAGACAGAATACCCTATTTAAGACCTCTACAGCAAGAACATGCCTCACCAATAAGAGGACCAGAAAGGTATCAGCATCACCAGAGAAGTCACCAGGGATCAGTTCTAGGAGAGAAGCTCAGAGAGAGAATTGGGTAGCCAAATTATGGCTCTTAGAACTTGGTTATTTATAAGAATTTTAGCTTTTCTCTCCAGGTTACTCTCCACACATTTCTCTTTTTGACTAGAGTTCTCTTCCTACAGATATACTGGAGGGTAGTTCTATCTCATCACTCAGATTTTAGTTTAGAAATCCCTCTCAGAACCACCCCCCACTCATCCATCTAACTAGTAACCTAGGGACTACTCCATTAAAATTTTCTGATAATCAGCACTCTGTGATTTTTTTAACTTTTGTTTTTATAAATTATCTTCTGCACTAAAATGGAAGCTCCAAGACATAAATAAAGCATGTTTTCTTACCCATTGGCTTAAACCCAGTTTCTAGAATATCAGAAACTTCATACAAACTCAGAAAAAATATACTTCAATGAATGAATGAACCTTGAAATTATCAAATATAGCTGGGGATTATTAGAGATAGACACCTATTCAAATGTTGTTTTGTTTGAATACTACAACTGACCCTATAATTATTGCCATCACATATATCATACATATTCACTTAATAAGGAAATGAGATGCTAAATCATGTTAAGACCTTAGGGTTCCCATGTACCTCATGGGGGGGTAGTTTAAAACACATTCAGTGTCTTTATAGTTCTTTCACAGCCGAATTTTGGAGAAAATTCTTTGGATTTGGAAACACAAATCTCAAAGTTAATGGCAAAATAGCTCTCCCACAATTAATAAGATAGGTCTATTTCATTGTTTTAATCCCATAGAGAATACATAACTTCAAGACATAAATACTTCAGTCTAAAATATCTTGACTCACCAAGTGACCTGTATTTTGCTTCTCTAACAAATGACAAGAGGTAGTTGAGAATTTCGGTATAAAGGTGGCTTCTGCATTAAACAGCACACAAATAAACTGAGATTGTTTCTGGAAAAGAGTGCATACTGGGGGAATTCTCACTCCTAAAGTCCTGGCATATATTTATCCTTCCCACTGCCTTCTTTGTATTTATTTGCAAATATTTTTAAATCCCTAAGTTTCTTTCAGACTTATTCATTATTCAATAATATTATTAGTTACATAGTTAATCATATTATTAATTATATATAAAATGTGGCATATTAATTACATATTATTAATTATAATTAATCATATATAAATTATAACATTATTAATATTCATTCATTCAAATTGAAATATTTTTAAAACCTTGTTTCTTTTTAGACTTACTCATTTTTACTATTCATTCAATAATATTTATTAAACATATAATATTTAAACAATGGGGTTTAAAAAAGGAAGAAAGAAGCATAATCCCTGCCATGACCAGGATTAAAATTAGGGTAGGGAGAGAATACAAAAGTTAAGAAATAATTTGAAGTATAATTTGTGATGATAAGTTTTGAAGTTATGACTTGAATGCCATAGCAGTAGTCAAGAATAACTGAAGGGAATGACCAGAGAAAGTCATCAGGAAATACTTCCCTTTCTTTTCAAGTAGGAGTTCGTCTGGAAATGGGAAAGAAAAAAGAGGAGGGGCAGGAAACCAGCCAAGAAAAAACTCTGGGAAAGATCATTTCAGTAGAGAGAAGAGAAAAAGAATAACAATCCTAAAGAGAAAAAAAAATAAGGAAAGACACTAAACTAGTTAAGGCTTGGTGTGTTCAAATACAGTTTAATGAGAAGTACCTGGAGTCTTCTAGGAGAGGGGATGCAGTAGAAAATTTACTGGTGTGGTGCCTGGAGACAAAGGCAGTAACCTGTTTAGACAGGATGCTGTAGTATTTTGACTTGTTTCTTAAGTTTTGTTTTTTTGTTTTTGTTTTTCTTTTCTTTTTTGTGATACTGAGGATTGATTCCAGGGGCATCCTAGCTCCAACTTACATCCCCAGCCCTATTTTTTATTCTTTTTTTTTGAAACAGGGTCTCACTAAGTTGCAGAAGGCTTCACAAAGTAGCTGAGGCTGGCCACAAACCTGCAATCCTCCTGTCTATCCTCCCAAGTACTGGGATTACAAGCATGTACCACCATGCCTGGCTGCTTCTTAAGTTTAAAAGATGCCTCTGGGCTAGTTTTAGTGATGCATGCCTATAATCCTAGTACTTGTTAGGCTGAGGCAAGAGGATCACAGGTTCGAGGCCAGCCTTAGCAACTTAGTAAGACCCTCAGGAACTTAAAAGACCCTGTTTCAAAATAAAATAGGGATGATGTTGTACTTCAGAGGTGGAATGTCCCTGGGTTCAATCCAGATGCCTCTGGCTGTCAAGTGCCCAATGGACTGGAGTTAATGGAGAGGGTAAGACTCCACTGACTTTGTACAAAAGATTTGTTCCTTAGCATGCAAGTTCATGACTACCCAGGGACCCTCGATTCATCCACAGTTTCCTCATGGCATTTTTCACCTCTGCATTCCTCAAAGTGTAGATCAAGGGATTTAACATTGGCTCGAGAACAGTAAAGGACACAGCCATGGCCTTATCTATGGGGTAAGTGACAACAGGCCTCATGTACAAGAAAATACAGGGCACAAAGAACAGCACAACCACTGTGAGGTGGGAGCCACAGGTGGAGAGGGCTTTGCGCCTCCCTTCTGAGCTGCAAGACCTCAGGGAGCAGAGGATGACCACATAGGAGGTGATGAGCATAAGGAAGATGGTCACACACATCACCCCGCTGTTGAGGATGACTAAGAGGCCCAGGGTGCGGGTGTCCATGCAGGCCAGTTTCAACAGTGGGAACAGATCACACATAAAGTGATCGATGACGTTGGGGCCACAGAAAGGTATCTGATACATGAAGAGGAGCTGGATGGTGGCGTGCAGGGATCCCCCAACACAGGCGCCTCCCACCAGCAGGCAGCAGGCTCGAGGACTCATGATGGTCGTGTAGTGCAGGGGCTTACAGATGGCCACGTAGCGGTCCCAGGCCATCACAATGAGCAAGATGATGCCCACGCCACCGAAGAAATGTTCCGCAAAGAGCTGGGTCAGGCAGCCTTGCAGGGAGATGGTAGTGCTCTCAGAGAAGGAGTCCACAATCAACTTGGGGGCGATAACAGAAGAGTAAGTGACGTCCATGAGAGACAAGGAAGTAAGGAAAAAGTACATGGGAGACTTCAGACTCTGACTGGCAGTTATAGTTACCACGATGAGTAGGTTCCCCAATACTGTGACCACATACATGATTAGAAACAACACAGAGAATATTTTCCTCAGCTCTGCATTCTGTGTAATGCCCAAAAGAATGAATTCAGTGACATTGTTTGGCTTCTCCATTTAATGGGAGCTGATGAAAACATGCCACTGTGCACTAGAAGATCTGCAAAAGAATTATTATTATTATTATTATTATTATTATTATCATTATTATTATTATTATTATTATTATTATATAATTATTATTATTATTGTGTGGTATTAGGGATTGAACTCAGGGGCATTTTACCTCTGAAATATATCCCCAGTCAAATTTTATTTTATTTTATTTTGAAACAGGGTCTCGCTATGTTGCTGAGGGCCTCACTGAGTTGTTGAGGCTAGTTTTCAACCTGTAATCCTCCTGTCTCAGCCTCCCAAGTATTGGGATTACAAGTATGTGCCACCACATCCAGCTGCACGATGATTATGATGATGATGCTTATCATTATATTTGTGGTACTGAGGATTAAACCCAGGGGCATTCTACCTCTGTGTTACACTCCCCAGCTCCATTTTATTTTTTATTTTCAAACAGGGTCCCACTAAATTGTGGAGGGCCTCCTTAAATTGCTGAGGCTGTCCACACATCTGCAATTGTCCTGTCTCAGCCTCCCAAGTACTAGGATTATAGGTGTGTGCCACCACGCCTGACTAGAGATATTATTTTTTAATCATTAAGCACTGAATGAGCTGGATAATTTTTGCACCCTTTCGTATACCTTCTTTTTTTAACTTATTTATTTATGTATTTATTTTTAATTTATTTTTTTATTGTAGTAATTCATGCAATATAGCATACATCTTTGTTAAGTACAAGTTGTTAACAACATATTTGCACACAATTCTCATTTGACCCCTTCCTCAATTCCCACCCCGTTCCCTCCCCCTTCCTGAGATTAGTCAGTCACAAAGAGTAAAGAAGCATATGTTCTCCGTAATATGCGGATGCTAGGGAGAAGATGGGGCATAGGAGGGTCTCCAGATGAAAAGGAGAGATCCTCAATAAGCAGAGAAGTTGATTTAATTGTAGTGGATGCATGGGGCAGAGGGACACCCTAAGGCACATGATGTACTTACACAATCGTATACCTTCTTAACCTACACTTTTCTCCAGCTGTTGCTACAGAACCCAGCTGACAATGAAGGTCTGACAGCAGCTGGATCCTACTGATAGCAGCAATCCTTCCTCTCACTGGTACGACTCCTACTTTCTGTTCTGGTGCTTGCTGCTGTGACATTTAGGAAACCCTGTTTCATCATCTTAGTGAGTACATATTCCTGAAAATATGGAAGGATTGACAGCCTTGGGGAATCCTTGGGCCATTAGTAAGTAAGAGCCAATGGATAAATGTAACCAGCTCAGCACAATCTTGGGATAACTTTTTTCCTTCCCTTGTTCTCCTTAATTCCATTTCCAAAGTAAACTATCCACACACAGCCCTTTGCTCAGCTTCTGCTTCTGGGGAATTTCAAGGTAGGATACTGACCTTCATTGACCATGCTGTGTACTCAAGAATGTGGAAAATATATAAGCTTTTATTTATTTGTTCCATATACTTATTGAACACTTAGAATGTGCTAGTTTCTATTGGAAGCCATATTCGAAGGACTTTCTACTTATTAAAAGGTTATACTTGTCCCATCTACATGTCCAATTACTATAATTAGTCATTAATATTGCTATTATTATTATTATTATTATTATTATTATTACTATCTACTGCTGATATTCACTGAGTCATGCAGTAGAATATCTTAGGTATTTTCTTCATTTCAGAGATTAGATACTGAGGCTCAAGGAGGTGAAAAAAATGATACTAGTTCCCCCAAATTAATAAGTAGTGAAGCCAAATTCAAATCCATTTTTTCCTGTTCAAAATTTAATACTAATAACAATCTATATTATTTTTCTTATGATAATCTCAAATGTTCAATATCAATGAAATATTGTCCTTCATGAAAAACATCATTTTCATAACAAGCCATGCTGAGGCTGGCCGCCAACGTCTAATTCTCTTGTCTCAGCCTATCAAGTAGGAGGATTACAGGAATGCACCATCATGCCCAGCCTAATAATTTTTCAGATATGCTGACTAAAGAAAATTAAAGCTTAAGTCTCTCTCTCTCTCTCTCTCTCTCTCTCTCTCTCTCTCTCCTTTCTCTGTGATCCAAGAGACTAAGATCTACAATACAGCTGACACCATTTCTACACATGAGCATTATTAGTGTAAATCACCCTGAGGGTAAGGTAAATATGGTATTATGAAAGGCTAATCTAAATCTGTTATCACTAATCCATCATAACTCCCTACCTGGATTCCATTTGTCCTTGTGAAGGGTGCTCCCAAATGAAACAAGGATTCCAAAGAATAATCAAAATATGAATATTAAAAACTTCCTTATTTGGCACTCACTACATACCATGGAGACACTAAGTCTGTAACATGTATTATCATATTCATTTTTCATATCACATGAGATGAGTATTATCCCATATCTCATTCTAAGGATGGGAAAACATGTTTACAAGCTTTAAGCAGGTG